>JAMKCH010036756.1:0-29340 GCA_023653785.1 Ophioderma brevispina | reverse complement strand
TCAATTTAGATAATTTAAAAATTTAAAAAACTTAAAAAATAAATACTCAAAACAACAGTTAGCTTGATTGGTAAGCATTAAATCAGCACTTACAGAAGTAACACAAGGAAACAGCTATGTTGGGTTAACAATGATTCTTTTTCCGGTTTGGGTGTTTTGACTTTTCATTGGGACTTCAGAAATACCTAAGTTAAACTCAAACGTGTTTTTTGATTCGTTTAAAAACACATGAATTATTGGTGGTAAAAGATTACATGTGTTTTTGGGAAGGGATTACTGTAGTCAAAATCAATTTTTCATTCCACAATTTAATCACTTATACTTTCTCTCCCTCATCCGTCTGCGCCCTTTGTAAAAGAGCTAAGCAGGTAATATATGTTTTATTTGGAGTTCAAAACAAGGTAAGATAAAGCGGAAACAAATGAAAATGTTTTATTTAAAGGTGGTAAAAATGGTCAACATTGAAGCCTTTTTTGCATCTTTAAAAATCCTGGATAAGACGCCTGCCTAAATAATACAGTTGAGATCAAAAAAATGTACTATAAACTTTTTCACAATGTACGGGTATAACGAAATACTAACTTAATGTACGGGAAAAGTTATCTCAAGTCCAAAGGCAAGTTAGCACTCAAACATTTTCTGGAAAGATGTACTAAATGCCTGGGCTCTGTATAAACATGCTGTTAAAATGATAATGTACGATATATAAAAACTCAACTACTTGTAAAAAACGATGATATCAAAATAGGTAACAAAACAAATATTTTTAGCATGGATGAAAAGGCAGTCCGTTTATCAAGACTGTCTAAACAAAAAGTCAACTATTACCAGAACGAGTTTGCCTTAAAATTCGACCTTCCGATTGACTTTGTTCTTTTTGAAAATATACGCACATCAATTTCAAATATCTTCTGTATACTCTACCCAAAACTTCGGACACAGACCATCTTCGATGTCGCTTTTCGTCCTTCCCATATTAATATATTATTGAAATTACAAAAGGTGCCAGAAAATATACAGACCATTACCGCCAATTGTAGAAATAACCTTGCTAAAACATAAATGGGAGGGCAAAGATGAACGTTCACAACCGACAGAAAAGTGGTTGGATTTTAACGTCCTCCTTTTCAAGACGATTGGTGGAACAAATTAAATTTTTTCCAGTATCGTATTAAAAGAATTTTGGGTACAAACTGCTTCTCTTTTATTATGATATGCGGGAAAACACTATGTAGTTTTTGTAACGAAACCGAAGAAACAATACAACATTTATTTCTGACTGTGATAAAGTGTGAAGTGTGGAAAGACCTCCTGATATTCGACAATAACTATCGTTTTGTCTTTAGTTCTCAACAAAGCAAATATATTTTATGGATGTTTCCAATTTACCAAAACAAAGCTTTAAGTTAAATACCATAATTAGGTGGATAAAATGGAACTATATATACACATAAATTACTCGAAAAAATTACAACATTTAAAAAAATCTGAAAAAGGATCTGAGAAGCAAAATATGAAGTGGAAAAATTGATTCATCACTGCACAAACTTCAGAATGAAGTGTTTGATAAAACTTGAGGCAAGTATTCGAACCTTTTTTTGAAAAGTATAATATGTGAATGTCGAATTAGATGTGTTAACAACAACTGAAGTCTGTTATGTGGTATTTTTTGGGTCTGGTGGGTCTTTCCTGTATGTTTTTTTCTCTCTCTCCCCCAGATCAAGTACAGGCATAAAAGACTATTAAAAAAAAAAAAAATCGGAAAAATCCATTCTCGATATCTTGTGGCATATCCCTAGAGGAAAATGACAGTACCCTGACGAGTACGCAAAAAAAAAAAAACGGTATTTGTGTTCGATCAGGAGCAATTTCCCGTTCCCGTAAACACAAGGCAGAGGTCCTGGCTCCGTGATTTTTGAAAAGTGCACAAATGGCACTTAGTGATTTAAGGGATATAAGCCCTACAGGCCATGATTTATATATTATAAGCGTCCTCTATATGTCTATTTCTATAGAGATCTGTGCAAAACAGAGCTTTTCAAGAAAAAAAAATCATATTTGCCATAATGAATCTCGAAAATGTGCCCTGGATGTAGCCAGACATACAACTAATCCAAATCAGTTGTCAAAACCATAAAGCTTATGATATCTGTCTGTCTTTTTTGTCCAATAATTGAGACTTCCCCCCATGATCTTGGCAATAATCGATTGCAAGGATTTCATACAATCGACTGAGTATCGGTTCGGTTGTTTGTTTATGGCCTATTATAATATATGTTGATTTCTAAGTAAGAATGGTGGTTTAATGGAGTTTGGCTTGACGGTTCAACAGTTGTGAGTCCTTTTCCCTTCTTTCTTGCTTTCTATTTTCTCAGAAAACTGGTTAAAAATTGCATAACCTTTTCGTTTAAGTATGTTTTGATGAAAAGATTTTGTAATGTCTTGTAGACTTCACCATACCAGGGGGCCAATCTTTTTTGAGGTAGGTAGTGCGGACCCCGATTTCACTCTCTTAGTAGGATCTTAGGAAATTTTAAGAAATGTTGCAGGCATTGGAACTAAAAATTCTGATGATTTTAGCTCTGAGCAATGTCCAAAAAAGGACTGTAAGAACTGAATTCTGCTTCCAACTAGGGGTTTTTAGGAAACTTGCTGGAGAGGAGAAAATGGGCAGGGGTCGCAGGGTACACACCCCGTTCTCAGCCAAAGACCATCATAAGTTTGCTGGTTTGCAGCCTGCCCTTTGGCCATTACGGCTTTGTGGTCGCTCCACTTTCTTTAACTTCACTGAAGGTAATCCTGCTAATCCGCATATGGAAAGGGGTTTCCACAAGGTGACCCATTTTCTTTTTGTTTTTCTCATTTAAGTTATTAATCTTCTTGAAGACACATGCAAGCAACCACGACAAGTTTACACAAATTAGTGATGTACATCCAGATAATAACAATTGATTGAAGATTTAATTAAACCCATTTAAGTGTGTAGATATCGACAACCGTAATTGTTTAAGACCGGAATTGTACCCAGGTACATACTTATGATACTGGTTATGCAGTAAAGAGACATGACCAGGATTGAACTACTTATGAATTTTCAAACTTGAGAAATAGCCTTCTCCTCCCAAAACCCCTATTTAAAAAAAATTCCATAGAGCCATTATCAATATGATACAATGAGGGGACCAAAAAACATGCTATAAATAGCTATAAATGCAAGCCCCACAGAGCACTGACCACCACACATTCTTATACTCCAAATACCTAAAAATACCACCTATGCTCCACAGGGCGGTATGAGGCAAAAACCAAACAGCTTTCATCAAACACTAAAACAGGGGGGTTTTTTGGGATGAGGCGATTAGCAATCGGGTCATGGCCTTTTAATTACGTGGCAGATGTGACCCGTCCAGTATGGCAGTATCGTAGGTGCGTTTATATTTAACTGCATTGCGCTCAGACAATGGAGTAAAGGTCACGCCATATATTGTACTCACGTCTCTTGGCATACCAAATTAATTAATTGGAAAGCGTCTGTCAGTTACCAACCCATTTTTACAAGATAAACAAGTATACCTTAAAATGTAAAGATTGGTGAAAACATGTTAAAAAAAAAAACAAAAAAAAACGTACTTGTACAATCAATGGCCTTTAAAGCCAATACAAGACATACATGTATGCTCCAAACTCCAAAAAAATCAATTTCCCCCGTTTTATCAATATTGGGTCACATCAACCCCCAGCTTAATTGGACAGGGCAGAACAGCACAGCACAGCCACCCCCACGGCAACATCCTCCACAATTTTAACCCAATGACAAAAAATACATCGGTCCTTGGACCGCTTGTGTCGCCTGCATAACAGTTAGCGAAAGTTAGGCCGAACATGCCTTTGACCTTAATGTGTGAACTTGGACCTCATAAACAAATGAGGGTTTGCCAGTATAACCTATAACACAAGTTTGATTCCAACTTTCAAATGAGGGCAATTTTACATCTCAGCCCCCCCATCGGACACCATTTTATGACATAAATATTTCTGCACCGTTATGAATAGCGAACCTTAACGGACATTAACGGAATAAACCCGTTAACACGGTTTATGGGAAAAAAGTCGAATCCAGAGACCGCCTAATACAAATATTATACGGTACACGTTCCTGATAAAGTTTGTGAAGACATGTATATGGTCGGTCTGCGGGCGACATGCACACTAAAAACGGCTACATTAATATACGTGAACCTCTTTGCTTTCTTCGATCACACAAACTATTTCATGAGCTGATTCAACGAATAATTCACACTACTCGCGTGTAATTCCAAGTAAGTTGACGGCGATACGGATCACTTGTGGTTAAAAAAGGAACTGGCAAGGGTAGAATTCTGGCGGGCACCGTATTGCCAATTGATGAGAAATCCTGTGATGCTTGTTCCTTTCGTTTTTAAACGGTTGCCATTGCAATCCTTCTTTCTGTGTGGTTAAAGAGTGAATTATCATGTACTCTTCTTTGGAAATATTGCTAGTAGAATGCGGTATTAAAAGAAGATAGCCAACTTAAGCTAGAACTCATCTGGAGAGTACTTATGTTTTGGGGTACTCATTTTGATACTTATGTTTGGTACATCGGGTCTTATGATCTGGGTTACCGGGAATTACGCAATTGTTGTGTTCCAATATACCTTTCCAAAGGTTTCTGTTTCAGGCAGGTTAATTAATTGTATTGTGGGATATTCACGAATTTTATTTCTGTTGATGCAGACAGCTAATGTACCCTTAAGTCGAGTCTTGATCTTGATGGACTCGTAGCTATACCTGAGATGTATTGTACAGTTCGGTTTGAACCCATTCTATTAGCCTTATTCTCTTTTACAGTTTTCTTTTAGCCTTACGTTTTATTTCTTCAATATCTTTCCAGGGAGGGGATTGGTTCCGATTAATTCTACAATAACGTCATCATTGTCCTTTTACGTTAACTGATTTACATTACTTAGCTCACAAAGCGACACTGCACATTTTCAAAAAATAAATTTTCTTTCTTTAATTTGCCGCATATATAGCTAGCCATAAGGGCGCTAATTTGGTCTTAATGCGTTTCAGGTGAGGGCTAATGCATATAATAGCTTTCCAACCAGGCAAAAAACGTCAATCTTGGAAAATCTTCTGGCCACCACTATTTTTTCAAATGTGTCCAGTGTCTCTCTTTAAGAGTCAGCTGACACACGACTGAGTGCTACTGAGCAACTGCACTGTATGTGCTCTTGTTTTGTCAACACTGGAAGGTCCACATGATATGCTCAACCCACTCTTTGTTTTCTAAGATCATCGTTACATTCTACAACTGCATGTGATTGTTTTTCTTTCCGATACCTTCAGTTGCTTTAATCCACTTCCGACTGTCGCTGATTCAACCGTGATTTAATGTGATGAAATCGGCTGCTGGAACCTTCTCTCTTTCATAGATCTTTTGAGAGATTCTGGAGGCTCATATAAAACTGTGAAAAATGAAACGAAGGATTATTAATTACCCTTTGCACACCTCTAAAATGTAACTTTAAGTCCGTTAACGGAACAAAGCACTGATTACATAGTAGGTCGAAGGTATAATATAATTATTGCCAAGATTTGCCCCATTCTAGTGGACTTTACTTGAGGTTGGTAATATAATAAACTCAGCATTAGAAACGAATGATTTTGGTAAAGGAATTACCTCTGTCAATGTTTCCATACAGTTGATGAACGCGGTACCCTTCCTGAGGTAGATTACACTTGCTGCCTCTCTTTCGAGTATTGATTTCAGGACAGAGGCGAAACTAATGTAGCATCAAACAGAATAATGCTGTTGGCAGTCCTTATCCTGTATGATTATTGATTTGTTAAGATATAAAATGCAATACACTACCTCGTTTGCTAAAGCGAACGTGCCCCAGTGAATCCCTACGGATTTCTTCGACTTAATGTCCCTGTGAATGTCAATGGCTTGAGGCGGGTCAACGTGTTGCGGGCTCATGAACCATCTATGAAAAAGAAAAGTTAACCACTGTGGTTTTAAAGCACACTAAGCTTTTTGGTAAAGATGAGGGTGAGGTTTCCCCCTTGTATATGCTATAGACTGAAGCTAATAATTTATTTTTCAACCACTCTCCAATCATGGTATCCTGTAGGATTTGCCCAATACTACCTGACATTTCCTAGGAGTGGTATTTGTACAGAGAGAAGTATCCTTTCACCACCAGGATCTTGAAAACGAATCCATTACAATACAAGGATTTCAATACAATCGACTTGAGTATCCGTTCATTGTAATGGCTTATTATACTACATGTTGATTTCCTGTTAAGATAGCTGAAGAAAAACATCAGGTGGACAATATCTAGAAGTATTTTATGGAAAAATACTCACCTTGGCTGGTAAGCTCCGATAGGTATTGCAGCTAAATCAAATGGTCCAAATGTATCCCCTATCTCTTTGAAAGAATTGCAATATCCAGTATCGCCAGCGAAGAAGAACTTGTACTTTGGACCCAGTATACACCAACTACCCCACAATGTTTTGTAGTGATCTAACTTGATTCCTCTGCCACTCCAGTGCTGAGCTGGCGTAAAGACAAAATCCAAGTCTGGTCGATCTGGTAAGCACTTTTTCTCCCACCAATCTAGCTCGTGGACGTTTTTACAACCGATCCAAGTAGTGAACCACTCTTTAAGGTTAAGAGGAACAAACCAATGAAGTTTGTTCCCAAAACGGGCGTGTAATTTCATGGCGGTTGCATAATCCAGATGGTCATAATGTGAATGACTGATAATGACAGCGTGGATTTCAGGTAGGTCTTTGACATCGCAAGGTGCGGGTCGAAAACGCTTTTGAGATAGCGCCACAACTTGCAATACAGCCGGACCGCATCGAGAACTGAATATTGGGTCTGTTAAAATTGTCAAGCCATCAAGTTGAACCAACACTGTAGCGTGTCCCAGCCATGTAATTCGTATGCCAGGCTCGGGTTGTGGCTTGAAATCGGGTGTCAGAACCGGAAGCCTTTCTTCAAGTTCCTGCAGAAGTTATAGAAATGATGTTATTACCAATTAAATTTAAAAAGATAAGTGCTGCTTCTCTTGTATGCCAGTTTGATGCACTCAGCTTAGGATATATCATTTTTGGTAAAGTTGGAATTGCAGGCTCTTTTAAATCTATAATTATTTAACGATAGAACTTGATGGCATTTGATTACAAACTTGACCAAACGAGGAAAGTTCGATGATCGTGTATAAGAGTTAAATGCAATCTTGATAGTGTTTGAATTGGGTTGACCATCTCAAAATGCTTAAAATAGACATGTTATTCTAATTCCAAAACAGATGCCTTTGTTTGGAGCAAAGAGGAGGCTATCAACTGGCACTTCAAACGAATAAATGTAGCGGTTCAACCACCAATTCATATATATTATAATATTATCACAGTCTCATTTATTATGACAATACCAGAATGAAACTAAAAAATATCAACGGCAACACCATTTTGACGACTGATTTGGATTATTTATTTCACGAACTACATCATGTGGAAATTTACGAAATTTCATCGCGGACAATAAAAGTAAAAAAGACAAAATATATTTGATGCTACAGCGTTGGACACATCTCTCTATGGAGAACAAACATACAAATCATGACCTTTCTCAGACTGACGATGGCGACCAAGCCTCTTTCAATATAGCAACTCACTTAAAAGTCAAACAAATCAAAATTATTAGGCTGTGTCCATCCACTATTGGATGGATCCCTCCCTAAACAAAGCACTGTTGGATGAAGCCCTCACCAAGCAAAGTCCAACTCCACTTAAAGAGTTATTTCTGATTTCTTATGTATGAATCACGGACGAGGACGTGATCGTATTTTGCTATGGGAACACCCATGACCGACCTACATCAAAGCGCTTACATCGTTTTGGCGAGTTGCTATTTTAGAAGAGGTTCGGCCGCCATCGCCCGAGGTAAAGGTCATAATTTGTATGTTATAGCGCCCTCTATATGCCGATTCTCCATAGAGAGATGTGTACAAATCATTTGTCCGCGATGAAATGTCGTAAAATTTACACATGTAGTTAGTGAAATAAATGTAAAATTGAATGAAAAATTTAACACCTGATTTCCTTGGAGTCTCTTTCAAAATCCATATCACCATTTCCCAGATCACTTATAGCTTACTTTTTGAGATGGCAAACCGGTGTCGTTGCGTTCAGCTAGCATCCAATAAGCTACTTTACTGACATCTATGTCTGTCCACGTTTCCCAAGGATTGTAAAAACGACCGTTTTTGAAGACTGACCGGGTAACCCGTGTTTTTAACTCTGCTGATGCCATTTCCACTCGCGAGATCACTATATAAAACAAAATTAGCGTTATGTATGTGCGTGAATTCTACTTTGTTTATAGAAGCTTAAGGTCTCGATAGCTTGATTTTGAATGGTCATGTGGCGTAACGTATATATGTGGCAGTGTTAGCAAATCTCTTTCAAAATGGCTTAGAAATTGTTTTTAAAAAAAATTTCCTCGAATGGAACTAAAATAGGTAAGGAAATGTGGGGTTCCTCCATAACTTACACGTAAATATATATGGAATATACAGTGACCCTGTAAACGAGGCTATTGAGAATGTTTCTTTCACATTTAAAACTCACTAAGAGGAAATACAACAATATATCACACCAAAGTACAAGCTAATATAACCAAAATTTTCAACGTATGGTGACCAGAAATGTTGAAGTTACGAATCTCCAAACTCGCAGCATGTCAGACCGCCCAGCACAAGATGCTCTATTGTCGCTGCGGCATGTAGTGGGCAAATCGATGTAAAATTGTTGAGCGCGGAGTAAATTGCCTCAAATTTACTGTCCAAATGCCACTTAGAGCTACTTAGTTTGAGAAAACATACCACCGTGACAATCATGATTCCATCACTTTCTTAATATAGTGCATTTTCAGACATTTTAAAGCAATGCAAGAAAGTAGTCCACCCAAGATTTGTTATGCTTTTGGCAGCCAGGTTAGTGAGGTGTAGTACTAAATGGAAACACATCAATAGACAGATGGACAGAATCGCATCATGTAGATGAACTCTACATCACAAGACCTGGGCATCTCACTTACTAAGGCGCTCGTACCGTTTGACCGCTTGATGTCATTAGAGCTTGGCATACTGTTAAAATTCCTTGATTTCTTTTAGCTCTCATACTTCTGTCGACGGACTTCAGCAAAACTAAATGTTTTAAAGTGATGTTTTCAAAACTTTCCGAGACTTGTAAATAAAAGTTGTAAATATCAATGGATAACACTTTTTAAACACTGATTTAGCATGCTTTTCAATTATCCCTTTACCTACGCATTTCGCGCGCGATGATGGCTGAAAACTTGCAAGGGAATTAATCCACTATCAACGTAGGTGATGTTCTATTACATATTCTATCCAGCGATAGATTTTATTTCATTCGATATCAAACAAACATTTTTGAAACATTTTCCAATGAGAATCGTTCTCAAATGGCCACACCCATTGAAAAGCAATGTTATTCACAGCACATCCACCTTGCGCAAGTCTCTTTTATAAAGCATGCTGTACGCAAGGCCTCTGGACTGTTCCCGGTTATTTCTTTAGAATGGGGACGAACACGCTTATTTTCGCTGATTACCAACAATACAAACGACCGAGCAGGCGGACGCTATTTTCGCACTTATCGAGGTCAAATTTTTTTTTTTTTTTTTTTTCTAAATGTTTTAAAGTGATGTTTTCAAAACTTTCCGAGACTTGTAAATAAAAGTTGTAAATATCAATGGATAACACTTTTTAAACACTGATTTAGCATGCTTTTCAATTATCCCTTTACCTACGCAGTTCGCGCGCGATGATGGCTGAAAACTTGCAAGGGAATTAATCCACTATCAACGTAGGTGATGTTCTATTACATATTCTATCCAGCGATAGATTTTATTTCATTCGATATCAAACAAACATTTTTGAAACATTTTCCAATGAGAATCGGTCTCAAATGGCCACACCCATTGAAAAGCAATGTTATTCACAGAACATCCACCTTGCGCAAGTCTCTTTTACAAAGCATGCTGTACGTCGCTGATGTAGCTTGATGTGGCTAGTGCAATTGGCAGCCGTTACAAGGTTGTGGCTTGGATACAGTGCGCAATCGCAGTAGTCCTGTTCATAGCTCGTACTTCGAGAATTTCACTAATGGGCCATTCTTCGGGATGTCACACACGTGACCGAAGTTTATTTGCCTCCCATGACAAAACAAACAATCTAGCAAAAGTGGAAACATTATTTTTGGTTAGATTTTGTCCAAACCTAACTAAGAATAATGTTTCCACTTTCGCTAGATTGGTTGTTTTGTCATGGGAGGCATTTAACGTTTGGTCACGTGTGTGACATCCCGAAGAATGGCCCTAATTCTACTTGTCGAAATATGTCAAGAAATATGTTCTTGACCCAAGCGCCACTGATATGAAGTGGAGACAATAGTGATTACAAAGCTATGATTTAATACTTAGTTCCAAATCAAAATTGCGTCGGGTCATTCTCGGTAGTCGATTCTTTTTACCCATCATGGCTTTACCCCACAGGGGAGTTTCGTCATAGCGATTTCTGTCGTCGTTAGCTTAGTTGCGCCGTCCCTCTCATTAAATCTGTCCAGATCCTTGGTCCAATTTGTAATGACCCTTGCATTAAAGAGACATGAGGAGATTTCCAGAAAGAAGCGCCCCCAATTTTTTTCGAACCCGGGTTTTTTGCATATTTGGAATGCATTCCAATGTATTAGATCACAACCGAAGTGAATAAGCCGAATACGCCGTCTTTATGTAATAATATGATGATTTAGTACTTTCTGTCGTGCACGACAGAAAGTCAAAGCACGGTGTTCTATGGGGACAATTACGATAGTCAGGCAAGTTCAAAACAAGGTTTGCTGTTTTCTTTTGTACTTGTTTGTCCAATAAACCTTCGGGACGGTCTTGGTAGGTGGTCTACAATCGATTCTGTGCAATTTGAGAGAAATTTTCGTATCCTAAAAAAATCTCCTCCTGTCACTTTAAAGGATCTTAGTGTTCAACACTATATCTCGTGTGAGATACAGGTCTGTAGGTCTGAGGTAAAAAATCATATTAAGAAACTGCATTTTCATGTTTTTCCACTTTTCATTCCCTTGGATGTCCTGCTTTAAACCTGTGTACATGGTGTACATTGACGGACTTACTTCATGCTTAATCTAAAGGATCACTGGCCCAAGCCTCACATGGTATAGGGTGGTGCACAATTGACATCTAATGACCATACATGCCTTTGACCCAGTTTGGGTTATGTTCACTGCCGGGTGATCTTGCAATTTTTAAGTTGCAGTATTTTTATGCTGACCCTGAGGCCAGTGTAAAGTAGGTATTTGAGTGACGTTTTGACTGCCAAAATACCCTGCTTTTAAAGGCGATGGGATTTTTTAAATGTTATCCATGGTGGTCTGCAACATTTTGATTAGTGACACATGTGGCATAATTTGAACTGCACAAGGTGACCAACAGAGCACGAGTGTTTTGCCATCCCAGCTCTGTAGTAGACAACTAGTGACTGCCTATGCAGTGCAATGTAAAACAAAGTTGGGTTTTCTAGGCGAGTTGAAATGGAACATCCACAATTTGTCCAAGTGATATATTTTTACTATTGCGCGAATATAAGCGTCATATTTGTGTGGTTTGTTTTTTATATAACATATCACATAGATTTCCTTACCACATGCATAGTACAGTGCAATGGTAACAACTATTGCATGGCTAAAATCCCGCGAAGTTTTATATAAACATAACTAGCTGAAATAGATTTACAAGAATGATTCATCTCTTTGAAAAGATCAGTATTTCAGACAAGAATCGTGGGACAAACGTTGAGGCTTTTTACCAGGGTCAGATATGAGAACTCTTACTACCATGCTTTGGTTATGCTTTCGTTAGCTTTCGACATATTGGGCTATTTTTGCATGAAGGTAGGTAGAGGACAGTATGACGATTGTTTACAGGTTTTCAGAGTGAACCCAAATGGGGTTAAAGGTCATCTGAGTTCAATTTGAGGGTAATTTGCATAGAAATGTCCTATCTGTCTGTAGTCTGTCCGGTTATGCATTCGTATATCTTTGCCTTATGGGGCTGATATCTTGCATCATGTAAGGGCAATACAGTTTTGGTTATCATGGTTTCATATAATCAAAAGGTCAACGGTCATGAAGGTCATTTTGCATAGAAATTACTCCTTACCACCAATTTGGTCACTGACCTGAGGTCTGAAATTTGAGGTAAGGTCACACACATAGTCCAAGTCACACACGGGGGGAGGCACTAGTAATACTTTTACGATGTGTTTATTGAGACGTGTTGACAAATTGGCTGAAACCCATTATTCCGTAACATAATGATCGTATCACACTAATAGCTACTATAATATGTCATTCTGTTCGGCCTAACCCAACCATAAATTCTACGATACAGAGTAGTCTGTAGATGTGCGCTGAACTTACCAAAAATGTATCGAAATAACATAAAATCCCTGCATAAATATGCATGTTTTCCACGCGCAGCACCTCTTTCAACTTGGATTTCCACTGCAACTAAAACAAGATACCATCGGAACTCATAGACACATATAGACATGCCTGGTAAGAATATTAACTGGCTGGTTTTCGACATATAATAATAAATTGCCTGTGAAAAACCTAATTGTTCTACTACAAAACTGGCAGCCTTTCTATTTTTCTTTCCTGCAGGCCCATGGCTTACTTTTTATTTTACATTGTTCCCAGAGCTGTTTTTTTCTGGCCTATAGAAAGCAAAATTATAATTTCTTTGAAGATAATTAAACTATTGCTCACATTTCCAGCAGTTTGAAGTTTTTAACACGTATGATATACGACTGTTCCGCTTGATAAATCGCGCTGTCTTGTAATCCTGGTCGTGGTGCAGCTGCCACGAACAACCAAACGCTTTTTGGTGGTGTTTGCAATTACCTTGACCATTGAACGTGAACTATGGCCGAGGATGTATGTGGTATACATGTAGTCTATCTTCTTATTCGCAATAATGTTGGGAAGGTTAATATCGTTCCTTTTAAGGTCGACGCTTTAGTTGTGATATTTTAGGGGTGAAATTTATAAAGTTTGTTCCGTTTGCCAGACCATGATTTTTCTTTTGCATTGTGGCCAGGACACGGAACCCTAATATTTGGGATCATCCAGGGGGTATATAAAACTCAGGCCCTTTGTCACAACAATTGCGCCCACTGTGATCTTAACTGCATCATTAAAAATCACGGACCCCTGCCTTGTTTGGGGGAAATGGCCCCTAGATCTAACTACAAAATTAACCGCTCTACCTCCCTTTTTGCGGTGACCGTCATATTTTCCTCTAGGGACGTTTAGATGAAAGACTAAGAGCAATAGCTGGAGTGTACTTAGAAAAATATTCACATATGAAGTTCAAAAAAAGATTGGTCCAACAATATTACAATCGTTAGTCAAACTTTTGGTGAACTGCAGTCCTAATTTTCTTCTGCAAATAGGAACAAGCTGTTATTTTTTTTTTTTTTCAATTTTGTGTGCTGTACTTGTAATCTTCGTTCATTTTTTTTTTTTTGTTTTTTTTTTTTTTCTTTTTTTTTACAAACAAAACTTTCAAAAATCAGTTAACATTACTTCTTACAACTATTTTGAGAGTCAGTCCTTGAAATTTTACAATTTTATCCCAAGAAAGTGAACTTTAGAGCACAACAATTGTTATAAAATAAAACGTGGATCACTAACACAAAAAATATTTCACTTTTTATCTCTCCTATACCCGTAAATGAAAGGTTACATAATTTGTATTCCTTATTCTTCAAAATTGGATCATGAATTCTTACAGCCTGATATGTACCTTTACTGTGAAAACACGCACATATTGTATTGCATTGATATGCATTGATTTTTGCCAATGCAGGAGGAGCTAATTTATACAGACATTAACCTATTTCATAAAGGTTAACAGTATATACACTTCTAGTGCATTGTTGATTATCCATTGTTGTTCAGTGCATTATATCCTGCGAATCAGTCTCCATAAGGCAGAGAGCACAAATTATATAAACCTGCACGCCAAACAAAAGATTCTAGATAAACTTGCACGCGAAACAAAAGAATCTTGATAATTTGTGCACTCTGTCTTCTGGTGACTTCAGACAAACCTCTAGAAACACGGAGAATGATTCAAAAAATACAATGCTCTGAACAACAATGGATAATCAATATACAACAGATTTACCAACCATGTCCATCAAGCATCGTTAAGGGTGGTTGACAAAGTTATCCTAATGTGTGAAATGGCGTGCTTGAGTGGCTTTTCAATTCCCCCAGTTTCACCGGACCTCTCTCTATAATAAAATATTTTTTTTAATTCAAATGAAAAACTATGGAGTTGGTAAAGTGAGTTCTCTGATCAAATTGAAAACCGAACTTTTACAATTGGGAATTGAAATATGTACCCATCACTTGAAAAACATATTTCCTTTAAAAAATTTAACCAAAAAATCTAGTTTATCAACCTGAAAAATAGGGTATTCTCTATGAAAACGTAGATTTTCAAAAACTTAGTTTATTAGTCGATATTTTTTTCGAAAAAGTTTATCATTTGATAAAACTGAGTTTAACGATGAGTCAATGATTGACTGTTGAAAACCAAGTTTCTCAAAAATATTTCAATAAACTCAGTTTTCAAGTAAAAACCCCAGTTTAAACAAGTTTACTTAAAAGATATATCATTTTAAAGCTTAGCAAATATAAATTTCAAAAATCTCGCACTAACTCAAAATGTAATTTAGTACCTTGTCATTCTCAGTTCAAAATGATTACTGATAAACTCAGATTATAAACTTGAAGAACAGTAGGGTTTTATGAATGAAAAACTTTTCAGTCAATATTTATAGCTTTTCTCGATAAACTAAGTTTTCAATCAAAAAAAACAAGATTTCACCTAAAACTAAATTTTCAGTTGAAAACAAAGCTTTCAGTTAAATACCACGAATTTCCCGAACAAAAATTAATTATCACCAAAACACAAATAGTGTAACGAAGTATAAGGATTTCGCCTGCCATACATACACGGCATAACTATATATATACCTACTATTTGCCACGTAGCTAAGACCCATCTCCCTGGCGTAGCCGAGTGGGGGGGGGGGGGGTAAGGGGGGGGGGGCACCCTTACCCCCTCTGCCCCCCCCTTCTCCCCCCCCTGAAAAATTAGTGATTTTTCTGCACATGTGGTCAATTTAACATAAAAACAACATAGCCTATACTATTATACTATCGACAAATTTAATATATGCTAATTGGCGGATTTTAGGGCGCATAAGGTACCGGATGCATTGTAGATGTATAAATATAGCATACATGCCTTGTATGCACGCACGGGGGAGGGTACTTTAATTTTGCCAACCCCCCCACACGCCCCCCCGACCCACACCAGCTCTTCAGATTTCGATCCGACTGTGAAAACATTTGGGTCAACAAAAACCCGGCTACGTAGCGAGGCTGAAAATTTTGGCACCACCGTGCTCCCCCCCACCCGAAATGTCGTGTTCCCCCTGCCCCCCCCAAAAACAAAGCTTTCACGGCCAACGTCATGTCAACGCGGTCATTACAAACAGCTATACACCAAAACCCGTTGAGATATTTACTGTTTCTTTCATTTGACAGGAGTTCGTACTCCAAAACAACGACTAATTACTGTCAATATGCTTTTACCATGATCCCGGTCTTTTAAATTTGAGAGTGATTCCCTTCATGCACACCATATAGCTTGGTCAAAAACCCTCAAAATGCTGTTGTTCTGTGATACTTTACAGATTACAATAAACGGTATGATTCAGTATTCTGCCACCCAACATCCTTCCACGTGAAGTGTATATCCGTTGAGTCTGCCGAATTCATTTGGTGGTGGCACATTACCAACTGATTTTAAACTACCCATTTATGGCCTGTGTGGAAATGTGTGTACAATACACACTAGTAATAGGCCTAAAGATCGGGACCACATACCTTTAATTTGAGAATCCCCCTTCAAATAATTCCCCTAGCTTTTTACTAATAGTAGGGTTATCAACATCAGAATCCCATTCTAGAAGTTTTGGAAGCAGGTTTGAAGATGTTATTTCTATAGTTTGAAGGGTCGCTAATCAGAATTTTTGGGTCCAGTCTCTGTGAAATGTGGGGACCTTGTACAATAGGGGTTAAAATTTATACATTGGGTACCTTGAAATCAGTCAATTATGTTTAAACTGTACACACAATGTATTTGTCCTCATTAATAAAGGATAAAAAAGGTCATGTTTGTCCAGGTCCACCTTTAGTTAAACAGGAACAGCCCTATTAAGGTTCCAGTGGGTGTCTGAACCTGGGGGTAATCGTTCCAGGGCTCCATTTCGTGGAAATGGTGTCAAATTGGTTCGTCTTGCCTATATTCATTGTTTGGCATTGGGTTCGTAATTCATGGGCAAAAATGTAACAAGGAACGACAGGGGTCTATAGGGGGCACCAAACTTAGACCTCAAATTGTAAACCAGAGCTGTCAACGTGTTTCACCCAAAGATGGAATTAGATTTTCTGTCTTCAGTATGCCGGGCAATATTTGACACCGGTTCAACAAAATTCTGAGCACTTGATTTTTTTTGCCCCAGAATGGGACCTTGAACCTTCCAGGGCTGGAGCCCAGTAAATAAGGTCGGACCTATACAAACTATACCTTTTATACATCCATATAATGAGCAAATACATGGTGTACATTTAAACCCAATTGAACCTGACTTTCCAATTTACCCTGTACAAAATTTACCCCCTTATTTTATAAAGTTTCCCCACTTTCCCAGTGTTTGGACCCAAAAATTCGATTCAGCACCCTTTAAACTATATAAAAACATCTTCACAGTCCATTCTGAGAGAACCAGCAGGCGTGGTATAATGAGGGTCACAGATTTTCATTTCCGGGTTTAAGGTTAGTAAGTGTCCAAAGTTATGTATATCCACAATATTTTAAAAAAAATCTCATACCACCCCCTGCTGTGATTACAAGACCCCCTACATAGGGCCCTATGACCCCTTTTTCATGGTGTAAATACAATATTATGGCCTTTTCAGGACATTTCAAATAAAGGAAAGACTATTGTACACCAGAAAGATACGTAGGAACTGTTAAGTCAACTATCTTTATCTTCAAGAATAAAAATCAAAAAATATATCTCATTGGGTTATTCCATTTTTGACAGGGGAGTTTACTCGAAGAAAAAATAATTTTACTTTGTAAAATGCAAAAAGCTACATTTAAGAGCCAATTTTCAAAGACAAAATGAAAACTTTCATATCTTTTTTTCTTTATTCATTTTCATCAACAGTAAGGTATTTCATTCCAACTTATTAACAACAGAAATAAACAATCCTGGCGCCTCTTTTGGTGTTCCGCGAATCCAATCTTTATAGTATGCTACGTTTCAATAAGCAAAATGTACACTTTCTTAGATGATGATTTCCCTCATCGTTTTTTGCAAAGCCTTTAATAATTTAATGCAGTCTATTAATTTCCCCTTGGTCTTGATAAAAAGAAGCTTTGAGGGGTAGCTAGCACTTGGATCATTCCATTTGACCGCAGGGGGATTAGAAAACCCTTGAATTTTGTGAAAAAATCCAAGATATGAATTCATGTACTGATTACATGGCCATTAAAACTTCTCCTAACGTTGTTCTACCCTCGTTCTTACCAAGCATTGTTGTGTAACACGGTTTATACCAAGGGGTAGTTAACCAACCCCTTTGGGAATTGCTAGATTTTGATACCATGGATGGCTATGTATCATTCTTTTACTTGACACCAACAATCAAGTAACACAACCTATTATGGGGTCCCAGGACGTCATAAGTCGATTGAGTCAGCAAGAATTTTCACCATTTTCACAGGCAAAGGTGTTTAATGTTAAGGCGAACATCCAATAATTTTTTGCCCCCAAAAGTAGAATTGGAGTTTTATGAAGTTTTAGGGATTTTGGGGATAGTTTGGGTTTTAGTGTAAAAAGATACACCCAACTTATGGAGAATTACAATTCAACCTCTACTGGGGATGTGCCAGAACCTTATTTTAGTTGTGGTCCTTTCAAATAAACAAAGCGGCCACCGGTTATTCCACTTGCGAAAATTCGATAATATCAATATAGGGCTATCACCACAATGAAGTGCTTGTAGAATCGCAAAAACCAGAATGGGTAGAGTCTGTGGTTGAAAGTTTTTGGGTCCTAGACGATATAATACTTGTCACAGGTGAAAAATGCGCATTACCCATGAATCTTAGCGGCTCGTCCAATCCCCATGCATGCTCACATAACAATCATTGCACCTCAGCACACAACACCTACTTAGCCTACAGCCAAAACACCTCATACTATACACAGTACACAACGTCAATATTGTCAATTGCAACATGCGCACAAAACCAACATGTCAGTGCCCTTCATACTATACCGAATAAGAAAAGGCAAGCCATCCAGCTTAAAGCAATACCAGCACATTTGTTGAAGAGCTCCCCCAATTTCAGAAAGTTTGAGATTTTTGCACAGTTGCGGGTACTTTGACTACTAAACAATACATGTGATGGTAAATAGCTCAAACTCTCTATGTGTCGCAAAAGAGGAATTTTTGTAATTAGAATACTTTAATATCGGAGATATCGATAATAATTCACCGGCTGCTGGAAACGTCTTCCATATGAAATAGCCTGGAAATTGCACCATGCACGTGTCTATGCGCTCCATTAGTTGTTCAGTCGGTTCAGAGGCAAGTCAAGGTAGAGATCACTTCGTGAGGTGGACACTATTTCCCTCATGACCGGACTTAAATATTGGTGTTTCCAGCTTCGCCAATATCAGGGATCCCGATCCTATTAAAAAATCGCTTCTTTTAATGACAAATAACGCATTTTTTGAGCATTACCGCTCGCACGTATAGTTTACTAACCCAATTGCCACCACAACTGTGCAAATCTCTAATTTTGAATAAAATGAAAACTTTTTGAAATTGCTTGTTTGCTGTTGTTGCTTTAATTAGTTATTGGCTATTACGGTGGTAGAGAAACACATTCGGAATCACTTAAGAGTTTGGGTAACCATCATTACAGACGTTTATCATTTACATTTTATAAAGATTTTATCGGGGAAAGGCACTGAAGCCGCTCCTGTCTCTGCCTGTTTCATGAACAGATTTTGGAAAATGCCCATTTTAATCACATGATCAAAGTACATTATAAATTCGTATTAAACATAACCATCTTCGAGTTTTATCAATCCTTTGCCCGGATCCTTTGTGAATAATCCTAGTACTATATTGAGTGGTATGCCAGAACAAAGTCAGTTCTTGAACAACGTGTAGCCTTTCTAGCAGTCTTCCTATTTGTACTTTCTTCTGATACCCGTGTCCTCAAGTATGCGACCTCTGCCCTCATATGAACGTTGCAAGGCTCCATTGGTTGCGATTTCAACTTCGCAAAAAGTTAACTGACCACCGGATTTAAAACTTGACCTTGAATGAAGACCTTTGCCTGAGAATGTTCACTTTAACCTTACGAAGTAATATGAACCATTTGACCTTAGTTACATATGGCAGTTCAAAACTTCACCCATGACCCTAGATTGATCGCATTTAGATTTCACTAACCTAAAAGTTAACCGACAACCCCTATTCTACAAGTTGCATCGCTCAGTGAACCTCAGACTTGATATGAGCATTGACCAGATGAGTTATTATGGTATTGACACATGAAAAATCAACAAATCAAATTATTTCATGCATACTAGCGCATTTCACTTATCTTTGCACAGCATATATGCAATGGTGGATCCAGATTTGAAAAAACTGTCAAAATTACCGGGGGGCTGAAAGGCCTGTAACGGTCCTAATAGCTCAAATGGCTGATTTTTCAAGATTTGCAGAATTACCAGGAGGCGCCGTGCGCCCCAGCACCCCCCTGGATCCGCTCCTGATAATGCACAAGATTTGTGCTATATTATAAATTAACAACATACTGCAAGTTCAACGTGCCATCATCACTAGGCAAGATGTAGTCTGGAACATGACCTCATATGGGGGATTTTTTCCTTTTTGAAAAAAAAACCCCCCCTTTGTGGTCCATGCACCTTTGACATCGACCACATTATGAAGGAACCCTGTTGCACCCTTAACCCCAAGTCCTGTTTTAACATCGTACTTCAACTTTTCGAAGAAGACCTGAAAAAAACAAAAATCTAACCGACCTGGATCCACATCACATCACGTACAACATGAACGCTCAGATGACCTTTGACCTTGGTCTATGTCCTTTGATCTCATCCACATATGAAGGAACCACTATCGCACATTACCTCAGTCTCCGTTAAAATGGGCTTTCTTTTATAAACCGTTTTCTTTATAACAAATAACAGCTTTTTCAATTTGTTTGCAAACACCCGCCCTAAAATAATGGAATAGTCCTATACATAAAACATGTGAATGATGCGACAATATCTACGAAGTCATGTGTGAGTTTTTATGATACAATGATACTGTTCGGCAATAAAGATTATGGAGTAAAGTCCTTAAACACAAGAGCCTTTTTGATGATTTTTTTGGAAAGGTACATTTTTTCTTTGGAGCATGTAAGTAAAATACAAGACAAGGCTCCGTGATAATTTTTAAAACGCATTTGTAATGCAATAGTGATCTATAATTTGGTAAAACTAACAATTTGCAAGATATGAAAGTTTTGAAATTTTCCATTGAAATTGGCCATAAAATTAAATTTTGAACAAATTATAAATCAGAAAAATAGCCTCACCCCTCAACCACCAACCCCACATGGAACATTCCATCATTGTTTTAATTTTTTTATCGCATTTCATGACATAAAACCATGTCAAATTATTACATGAGAGCAAAACTGACTTGCTCAACATTTGGTTTATATTTCAAACAGTTGCTTGAAATTGTAAAAAATAGAAATGTCAGGTTTTTGACAGGGGTTTGGGAGCCCATTTTAGGGGGTCTGCTAGCCCTTTTCTGTAGGGGGACATCAGATGTTTTATTACCCATTTCTGTTAATACTTGGGGACTTAATAAACGAATACAAAATATGGAGTACAAATTCTGACCCTCTTTTTATCCCTGTTGATGTTGCTATAGTAACCTGGTTTTCTCAGAATTTCACTCTTCAACCTTCTTCCCCAAACTTCTAGATGGGATTTCTCGTGTCATAACCCTAGCTTCAACTGGAGAGCTAACTGGCCGTATTTGTCGTTTTTCATCCCCTTTTGTGTATGCACTCCGCAAAAATACTATAAGTTCAAATGACCCTCATTACCTGTTAACGCCATGGTTTTAAAATGGGGATGTCAACAAACAATATCCTTTACAACTTGCGAATTGATGCGATACAGGGATTGAGTAAGAAGGCCACTTGAACGAACCGGTGTTTTAATTCAATGAAGTTTAAGTTTATTTTTCTAGGGTGATTTTTTCTTAATTTTAACACATATTCATATTATTACTTGAATATTTGAACTAATGCACCAAGGGTATGACGGATATTTAACTGAGCTGTCGACTTCGGCTCTCGACTTACAGTGCACAAACTGATGCCCAGACCCAATTATCTAACATAATGCACTTAGATATACGTCAATTATCCTTGACATATTTTTGCTAAAACATACGTGCTGGATACGTTATGAAATTCCCCGGGTGAAACTAGATTGTAGTAACGGTTTCTAAGCAAATCGATTTCACCCGGGAATTTCGTATTCTATTTTTTAGTAAAAATATGTGTTGTAATAACCTTTATGACTTTCGAAAAATTCTCAGCACTTGCATAAAATTCTAGTTAACTATCCCATATCTAGAGGGTAAAAGTTTTACGCCCAGCGTAATTGTGACCCCACTATTTGTATCGTACTCTGTTATATACCTGTATACAGACCAGATTTTGCCCACCATTTTGCATCTTCACAAACAGAATACAGAACATGTATCCCAAATATGTACTATAAACGGAAAGAATGTTTTATCAGTTTTGATGATTGTACTGATTATTCCAATTGGTTGCGTATCAGGTCGAGCTACAGTCTCTATAAAACCGCTACACCAGTTTGCGATTATCTCCTCTATCCACGGCTTCCCATTATTGTGCACACCGGTCATCTCAGAAAATCACTGTCTAGATAGCTTAAAATGATGATAGAGGTATCGCTATGTTTATGTTAATTAAGTGGTATAATTATGGTTGTAAAATGATTGTGACCGAATTGATTTGAAACTTTTAAACATGCAGCACGCATAGGTCTACAAATAAAGACAATACTTAGGTATTTTCTAGTATGTGTTTATTCCAATCTTCTAGAAACTGGTGTATGTAGGAAGTTCAGGCCCGTACGCGGGGGGGGGGGGAGCACCCCCCAAATTACACAAAAGGGGCAAAAGGTCCACTTTCTGCTGATTTTTTTTGATAAAAAGGTCCACAATTTAGAGAAATTTTGACAAGGAAGTCCTCTTTTTGGTGATTAAATGTTAAAAAGTCCCCAAAGGAACGTTTTTTAAGGGGGGTTAGGCCCACTTTTAGCAAAAAAAGGGCACTTTTCGAGAAAAAATCCACTTTTTCGAAGTCCCGCATCCGCCCCCCCAAAAAAAATCCTGCGTACGGCCCTGAGGAAGTTGCTTTACTTTTCAGATAATTTTATAAACGATGAGGACGTAGAAAGATGGTAATGTCATGGTAATACACTGTGCGACTTAGACAAAATAAGCAACTGTGTAACAAATTCCGTAGTGCCCATCAAAGGGGAAGACAACAATACCCAGTGAAAATGTTTTGAAATTATTAACAACACATAACCGTCTCTTCCCCCAAATAAAGCTTGCACATTTTTTTTGAAAATGAATACAAATGTCACCTCAATTTCTTTTCCCCAATATCAGTGACCACTGGATTAGACACATAGACTTCATCAAACAAGGGAGCCTAAGATTAATGAAATGTAATTGCTATAATGTTAGGACGAAGATTAACCTTCCGTGGCAACTATAGTCATGTTTATATTTTGTTCTTTTGAAATATTTCCTACAAGATTCATTATGCGTTACAGAAATTCTATACAACCATAAACATTATTATTAATTATAATAGATAAATATCCAAAAATCTAAAATTTTATTCTGCAAGGATGTAACAATAATTTATATTACATTTAACTTTCGATATGATAGTCCTCGTCAGTAAATTGAAGGATTAAGCATTTACCGTCTTCGCAAATCATACCCAAACCAATGTGCATTATTAAATGGACCATGTCAAATCAAGACGTACGCTCATATTTTGAAATTACAGGTCATGTCTATTGATTGTAGCTTGAGCGCTAATTCTTTGTTTGAATGATAATTACATCACCGGTCACAACATCTTTAGACATATCTCTGGTCTTTAAATTTTCTATTATTTCGTGGGTTTGAAATGTCTGCATTCAATGGCAGATTTTCTCTCACGATATGTGAGAGTCTAAAACAACAATGAAATTTCATGTAAATAACAGTTGAACCTTTTATGAGCAATTTCGACAAATCGTTGAATAGGACCAAAATTGCACAACTAAAATTCGTTGTCAAGAGAGAGAGAGAGAGAGAGAGGGAGAGAGGGCCACAGTCTGAACCAAGTGAATGTTTAGAAGATTTCGAATATGTTAGCTATTTTAAATAACTTGGGCTAATTTGGGGTCTAAATTAAGGTTGTTCAAGGTTGACAAGTAATATTTATTCTTATCACACATATGCTAATGTGACTCCATTTCTTATGTTTTGCTTTATTCCGTCATGGTACTAGTACTAGGTGCAAGTACTAGTATAGAAAATATTTTTCTTTATGCTCGAAAAAAATACAAATATATTCATTTAAATTTAATACGAGAAAATGATATGATTAAGTGGTAGTGCGTGTTTACTTTACTAATCATGCTAATGATATCCTTAAAGAAAATTATCTTTTAAAAAATACAGTTTGTATTACTGGGCATTTACACACTATCAACGTCTTCAAGAGTAAAGTAGTGGATGGTTGATATCAGCATCTCTCCGGTTAAAAATTGTAGTAGTTGGCCGCACCGAAAAGGACGTGTCATATCTTTGCCTTGGCTAAGTCCCAACTGAGAGACGTAGCTGCATGAACCGTCGATTTGATGAAAGACATGGTCATGATGGTAGTGGCATAATCTGCATACAAGATTGGTTTTCCAGATCTTGTAAGATGTTGTCCATGAAGATGATGAACAAGAGAGGGCCTAGTATGGAGCCTTGGGGTACCTCAGCATTTATTTGTTTTTTCAATCCAGACCCTGTCCCATTCAAGACGGCCTTCAGTGAGATGAAGTTTCTCAAGCAGACCAGAATGCCACACACGGTGTGTATATTTTTCAGTCACTATGACATACTTCGCTTGTTGTCTGTTACTTTCTTATCCATATTGTTAATTGAATTTGTTACAGGGGACTTGGGCTTTTGTTATATGATTTGTTTCGCTTTTTGACTTTTAGTCTTCACAATGAGCTAAACTGTTAATGATTCGCCGTGGTTTAAGGCGACAAAATCCTCTTCTGGAATACCCTTCTCTTTTCAAAGCATTTTTGAGATATTCTGGAGGCTCCAGATAGAACTGAAAAGAAAGAATGAAAAAAAGCATAGTCAAATTATTTTTATTGCCACAAAATGTATCAGAAAACAAATGCGTAATAATATTAATCCTGTAATAACTCAAGTTGAGATGGGAGTGTCCTGGCGTGGTGTGAGAGGGTACGCTTGCCGACCTGTGCGTTTACGTAGGGTTAATGAGAATCCTATTTTCGAAGTTTGGGGAAGTTTTTAAGATGTTTTTATATTTTTAAGGATGCTGAATCGCAATTTTTTGGTCCAACCTATAGGAATTAAAAACGAGGAATTTCGTAAATAAGGGGGGAAAATCAATATAGGGTAAATTTTGAAATCATTTGTATTTAAATGCACACAATCAATGGTCCCTCGTTTCTAAGGATTAAAAAATGTATAATTTTAAGATTTGCCTTTATTTAAACGGTACAGCCCGATTGAAAGGTTCAAGGTGTTCCTCGGGTAAAACTTACCCGAAAACTTACCCATTCCCCGATTTCGGTGAAACTGGTGTCAAATTGTTCGTCTTTATTTTAACAACTGTTTGGCATTTGGTTTCGTAATTAGTGGGGAAAATGTAACAAGGCTCTACATGGACTATAGGGTCACCAAAACTTAACCTCAAAATTGTATACATAGCTGCATTTTCTGCTTTGGTATGACCAGAGCAATAATTTGACATCAGTTTCAATACAATCTAATATATACAAATACAAACGGCATTGATATAGCGCCTTCTCAAAACAAGGTCAAAGCGCTTTACAAAATAGAGAGTAATTACTATTTAGCCTAAAACATGGTTCATCTTTTACAATACCTGTTGTATTACTGTGAGATAGGTACTTAACATCAAACTATAAAATAAAAGAAAACAGCGCATAATTAAATATCATGTGAGGCAATAACAAAAAACACATTTAAGCACACAATCAACTCTTAGGAAAAGATTGTTTGGAAAAATGAAATTTTTAGAGCTTCTTAAAAGCAACAGGACTTGGAAGTGGCGAACAGAGATAGGCAAAGAGTTCCATAGGCTAGGGGCCGCATTGCTGAAAGCCCTGTCACCCACTGACCTTTTTGTGCGGGAAACAGTGAGGAGCGTCTTGTCATCTGCAGAACCCAATCCTGGCCTGCAGGAACTATACAAGAGAGGTATTCGGACAAGTAAGATGGCAATTGTCCGGAATGCCCTTGGTAAGGACGAGGCATAAGCTTAAAGACAACGCGCTCACTAATTGGTAGCCAATGGAGCTCTTTAAGGAGTGGTGTGGCTGGTGTCCTTCTATCAGATCTGAACACCAGCCTGGCTGCTCATTCTGCAACATCGTCATCCACACAGACAGCCAAGGTGCATTCGAAAACATCCGCAACCTACACCGGGACAACATAGCATTGAATAAAGACATTCAAACAGACATAAAAGACAGCAACAAAAATTTCATCATCAACTGGATCCCAGTCACATCGGCATTCCGGGCAACGAAGAAGCGGACGTCGCAGCCAAAGCCGGCACTACGAAACCAGAACCTAACATAATCATACCACACAGTCGGCGTAAAAGCAAGAACACTTTCCAACAAACAGCACATCGCAGATGGCAAGATCAAATTCAATCAACACAGTCAAAATCAGTACTTTGGAGACTTTCCCCTCACAAACACACTGCAAGCAACCAACGCACTCAATAAATTAACAAGACGAACTCAAATCGCTATCAACAGAATGAGAATCAAAGCTAAAACTGCCAGACAAATCATCGATCACTTAAAAACAAAAAAAATACATTCGCCTACTGCGATTCAAGATATACAATGTCAACATGTTCACGATCTCACTGAATGCCCAAGAACAAACACACTTCGCAAACAACTACTTCACCATCTAAAACCAGAACAACATGTAAGCACAAACACCAACTAGCGATCAACATCCTCAAAACACAAACACTACGCCAATACCAAAAACTCCAACATTACAAAATATACAAACCACAACACTAAATAAACAAAATCATGTGTAAACCAGTAACTTTTAATTGTCTTTTTATAATCCGTGGTCCAGCAATAGTTTTGCAATGACCCCGGCTCCAATGGAGCAAACCATGAAGCTGTGGGCACCCATAGCTTAGACCTATACCTACCCCCTAGAGGCTAAAAAACAGCATTTGACAGAGATTATTGTGGGCGTACTCCCATAATGACAAAACGCCCACAATGTAGCTTGACCCATATTTACTCCCACAATGTACCTCTTGTAAGAACATACATACATACATACATACATACATACATACACACACACATACATACATACATACATACATACATACATACATACATACATAGTTCAAGTATTTTATTAGACAACTGCAAAATATTACAGAGGAGCCACAAATGCTCAAAGAGCGAGCGGCACACCAAATGTCCAACTGTATGCCAAGAGGCGAGAAAAGAGCAAATCACATTAAGTACATATCATGAACGCAATATGAAAACAGTTAGCAGAGCCATCGCCAAGTACAAAGTATGGCTAGCCAAAAATTAACTTAAATTGGCTGCAGCTCTTAAACACAATTTTGCTTGCTTTCAAATTTACCCATGTACTTATTTATCCCCTTATTTTACAATGTTCGCCACATTTCCAAAAAGTTGGACCACAAATTCTGCACCTTTAAAAGTATAGAAAAAACACATCTTTAAAGCTTGGCTTCCCACAAACTTAGAGAATAGTTCTCGTTTATAACCCTACTATTGAACACGGGGACAACTTTGGAATTCCGTGGGTGTGCTTAGAGTTTGGAGATTCTAGAATTACGCTCATGTGCCAACATGAACGTGCCCCGTGTACCCCAACCGATTTCTTCGACTTGACGCTGTGTGAATGTCGACTGCTTGAGGTGGATCAACATGCTGTGGACTCAAAAACCATCTATCAAAAACAACAATTAATAAACAAATTAAAACAAAACAAAAACAAATGAAAAATCCGGCTACATGTATACATTGTAATATATCAGGACATTTAAACATGTTAGTGTCTGATGGACGCGTTTTTTTTAATTCTTGGAGTGCCAAGAAGGAAATTGATTTAGAATTCGCTCTTCAGTGCTTGGTTTGATGCAAGGGATTCTTAGGGATGGTATCAAGTTATATGTAACAGTGTATTGGAAATTATGAAATGTGATACCGCAAGATAATTCTAGGACGTTAGAGACATTGACATAGTACAGCAATAATTCCTGAGTCCTCCCTTTAGCATATACGTGAGGCATTACCGTCGATGGGAAAGAAGACCGCAGACACTGTTGAATTCCGGAAGAGCATCCAGAAAATGTTTTGTACTGACCCGGTTAGATGCAAAGTATTTTAAGAAGTTTATATAAGATTTTATTGAACACACCGAAAACATGGCCCGTATGGTGCTGTGGCTGTATAGGTGCTTCACACCTACGAGTAGAAACAATCCGCTGGAAAAGGATTATAGCCCCACGAAAGCTTCTAACAACCCATGCAAACAATGTTTGATAACGATTCACTGTATAAGTTAGCAGATCTTGGATATGGATATTCGCTAGACTGATATTCGCCTAGACGGACCTTCGCCTAACGGACATTCGCTGACCGTTTTTTCAATGACTCGTAGCCAAAAAAAGTAACCCCACATATTTTTTATTTTGGCTTCAAATATTCCCCAGCAGCACCCACACTCTTCCCACAAACCCCAAAAATAAATACTTCATCAAGCTTAAAGGAGATCATTATGTTTTAAATTCATCATTTTCTTCATATTGACATGATTTAAGGACTAACTCACCCCCCTCCTGAAAAAAAGCAACCGTCAATTTTTTTTTATTTTGGCTCAATAGTCCCCAGCACCCACACTCACCCACAAGAAAATAAAAACACTTCACCACCGCTTAAGGGAGATAATTAGGTTTTAAATCAGTCATTTCTCATATGACCTGAGTTAAGACTACTCACCCCCCCCTCCTGAAAAAAAGCAACGTCAATTTTTTTATTTTGGCTTCAAATATTCCCCAGCCCCAACCTCTTCCACAAAGAAAATAAAAACACGTCACCCAGCTTAAGGGAGATCATTAGTTTTAAATCAGTCATGTTCTTCATATGGACATGATTTAATGCCAATTTATTTACATATTCAATTAAAAAAAAAAAAACAACCGTCAAGTTTTTTATTTGGCTTCAAATATTACCCAGGCACCCACACTTTCCCCAAGAAAAGAAAAACACTTCACCACAGCTTAAGGGAGATCATTGGTTTAATATCAAGTGCATTTCTTCTATGACATGATTTATGACTACTCACCCCCCCCCCCCCCTCATGAAAAAAGCACCGTCAAGTTTTTTTTAGTTTGGCTTCAAATATAAACAGCACCACACCTCCCACAAGAAAATAAAAAACAAATCACCACAGCTTAAGGGAGATCATTAGGTTGTAAATCAGTATTTTCTTCATATGACATAGGACCTGAGCTCATTAACTGATATATATCAAAAGCAGAAATTCACAGCTATAAATTTGTCCAAATAGTGGACAGATATCGCCTGAAACAGGACG
>JAMKCH010036755.1:0-35962 GCA_023653785.1 Ophioderma brevispina | reverse complement strand
AGTGGGGAAGGAGGTGGAAAATTTTTTTTTTTTTTTTTTTTCAGGTGGATCCCCCTCACCATCTGGGGCAGAGACCACGTCGCTATGGTCCTGGGAGCCGGAGGTGGACTTTTTACTCACCCGCTCGACAGTCGTTGCCGAGGTTTTCTTTCGGTCCTTTCCGGCCTCCACGGGGTTTTTCGGTTTGGCCGGTCTCCTGCTCGGGCGCTTCTCCGGACCTGTATGAGAAGTAGGAGCTAAAGGTGGAGGCTCCGAATGAGACATATTCGAACCACTTTTTGACCTTGCGCCGCGACTCGCGATGATTTCCGTGGGGGGGAAGCACATTTGGCGGCGGCTAGAACTGCCTCAACTTCATCCCAATACTCAGACGGCTCGTCACAGTCTAAGGAACAGGGCATGGATCTGGTGCATTTTCTGTGCACAATACACCCGAAATAGGAATCCCCCTCGGCTAGTGGGATCTTACACACCTGACAAGCCATCAGTACCCTTAACGAGATGTCAAGCTAGCGATCACAAAGAAAAATGTACAGACAGAGACTATCTTTATTACGATCTAAACAAAATAGCGAAAGACGACGGCTTTGGAGGATTGAAGTAGGAGGGTTGGATTGAGGATGGGGGATGCGTTGAATCGGGCGAAGTGGAAGGAGGGAGTATGGGCGATTGCTACGAATGTGAGGTGAATCCGGCCACCCCCGGTTGCGGGGACAAAACCGGATTTAAAACTTTGGTTTTACTACTACTACTACTACTAATAGTAGATATCAACTACCAGTGTCTAAGAAAAAAACATATAGTACTCATGAACTAGCGGTGAAATCCAACATGGCGGCTAAAGAATCAAATTACAATTTATGTCGACTCAAATTGCCTTCTAAAAAACGTTTCTGCCAACACACGCACCAGCAGATAACGTTAAGCCATGTATACCAAGCTAGAAAACGGAGAATATCAGTCAAACCATGATCTGGTTTACAGGGGGAAACTCCATTACAACATCAAATCTCGGGAGCAAATAAAAAACACCACTTATCTGTTTGACGTCCGGTGAAGAAGGAGGAAGATGGATCGGTAGGCTTGGGCGATATTGGGTAAGGGATAGGTATGGGCGGTATGCATATAGCGGTGTAAGTTTTTACCGGAGATATGGGACACATTACGGTGAATGTGCATATTTATTGTTCTACATCAGGTAAGTATTTTTCATCCGAAATAGACTGTCTTTGCTGCACCCCCTGAGAGTACAACAAAATATTTGTGTAAAAGCCACAATCAGTCAATTTTATCAAAATTTTCAATGTGTCTCAATTATAGTGTTGTGTCATATCAACAAATAAGATAGCATTTTTTAAAGCAGTCATTAAAAATCTGTTAAAGTCACCTAAAACTGCAAATTTTGTTATAACAGGTCATACATCTTGGGATCCTGACTTTTTGCACAAAAATCACCTGACTTTCGCATTTAAAAAAAGGTGCTATCTTCAGCCTTGCCATTTGCAGATAAACTTTAAAATTTCCAATAAAATATTGCAAAAACAACTCAGGTTTGACAAAAATTGAAGGCGTTGTTTGTTTACATCCTGAAGAAAATGACTGATTGTGGCCTTAAAGTTGCTAGTACCGAGACCAATTTAGTGAAACAAAAGGAACTTCTCAAAACAAGTTGTCATTTACTTAACATTATACAGTGGCACACATTCTAAGAATATATGGCATGCAAAATTGGAAAAAAAATTATGTACAACATTTTAACTTGTAGTTTTTTCATGTAACTGCACATAACACACAATATATAACACCTTCTTGAGCACTTTCACCCACTCAGAGATAAAAGTAAACATTTTGTTTCAAAATTTCCAGCTTCACATTTATTAAAGTCATTCTTAAAGGGATTAGCAGCGATTTGCTAATCCGAAACTTCGAAAAAATCATCAAAATTCATATTTTTGTTAGTGGCATGGATATGCGAACATAACCTGCAAGTGGTTGGCTTGAAATCCGTGTATTAACGTCAGGGCAGTACTTTTTATCTTATTCTGTAATTTCTATACGTGCGTATCAAAATTCCGACTTGTGATCAAAAAGGCCTTTTCCTGTGAATATCCCAGATTTTAAGCGTAATATTGTGCACCATGATTGATCTTTGTTTATTCTGTACTGGTGTAAACCACAATCAGTTGTTTAGTGTAGATTTTGAGACGCCATCGTTGTACGTCTATTTATGGGAGTCGGTATGACTAATTTCCTCAAATACTTCATTTTTTCACTATTTGGTGGTTTGTTTCTACATTAAAGCAGTTTTTTATGTAATTGTACACACCTATCCCTGATTTATAACTTTAAAAAAGGCATTTCCACATTTTTTCGATTCTCTCGCATTATCGCTGCTAATCCCTTTAACAGATTCCTTGCCTTTTAACTCTGTATACCAAGTCGTTAGTAAGGATTTAACTATGCTTGAGGATTTTTCAAAAGCCTACCAACATGGACTAGACAGGTTCAAGTCCACAAAATGATTGCTTGCTAGTTTAACAGACTTTTATTCTGATTTGATTAAAAGTGGCCTTGATCACATACAATATGGTAGGACTAACACATGTATTTGCAAGCTAGACATGTTTTCCCCCAGAGTATAATAGTGCATTACATGTACATACATGACTGTGTCCATAAACTAAAGTAAACATAATATTATTCTTACAGCTTTTCTTCAATTGTCAGAAATCAAAATTGTTACATTTTGCTGGTATAAAGTTTCAAGAGTCACTCTAAAGAAGCCTGTATATAGTGTTGCTTTTACACACACAAACACACACACAAATCGCATTTACCATCACCTTCATAACAGATTAAAGTTTGAACGAGGAAGTCTACTATACAAGAGAAATAAATAATTTGCAGTTAATTTGCGTATGATCTCTCAACTATGAATACAAGTTTTAAATATATAATTAAGTTACATTATTATGTTTCTTCTCATTATAGTATGTAGACATCTCCGAGATGGTTTTTTGGCAGGATACCCCCCCCCCCCGTCATGCACAAGTTTACAAAATTGAGCAATTATTGCATAAAAGTAGCACAAGCTAGTAGTAGCATTGATATTGCTTATCTGTTAAAGTGGTGTGCACATCATTGGCTGTATTAGGTGATCGAGCCATCACGGCAAGCCATGCAATAGTATACAAATATTGACTACCCATGAGTACAATAGTAAATATATATCACAAGGATACATTTTGGGTTTTGGAACACCCAAAATTTGTGATATATATTTTGACAAATGCAAAAATATAGGCAGTCAATGTTTGTTTTAAATATCAAAACCACAGATTCTTACCACAGTTCAATAGTACAGTGTAATGATAAAAGCTATTGCATTGCTCAAATCCTGTGAGATAAAATTAAACATATGCAGTGGCGTAACAGGCGGGGGGGGGGGGCTTTTTTTTTTTTTTTTTTTTGTGGGGGAAGGTTGCCCCCTGACGACTTTGGCTGGGAAAAAATTTGCAAAAATCATGCTAAATCAGCCGTTTTTTAGCCCTCTGACCGGGAAAAATTGGCCTTTTTGACCCCCCTGAGAGGGAAAATTTCCCAAGACTGGGAAATTTGCCCCCTCAGAGCGAGCAGGCCTGTTACGCCACTGAACATATGGAACGGAAAATGTACACTTTATGGAACATAAACGCATACCATATTGGGGGTTCTCAGTGAGTGGCCCACAGGCCAAATCCGGCCCATGCCAATTGATGTTTGGCCCGCTAACTAGCCCAAAACGTATATGGCCAAGTAAAAAGAATGTGTTTCTTGTCAGGACTTTTTTAAAATCAGTAAGTGAAGCTCTTATTATTTGTTGTTTTTGAACTTTTTGTTATTTTTTTTTTCAAGAAGGCAGCCCCGTTTAAAAAGGCTGCTGAGGCAAAACATATCATTTATATAGCATAAATATACTTCACAAGTGAAGTGAATAAAGGTCGTCGAGAAACTAGTATTTTTTTTACTTGGCCTAAAAGATAAGAGTAAAGTGAATTTGGCCCTTGAGCATGTGTTGTTGAGAAAGTTTGGCCCGCTGGCAGATGTAGTTGAAAACCCCTGCAATATCATTTTATATTGAATGACATGTGACCTATGATCCCCCAATAAAATCACAAGGATCATCAAAAGTGGTATATAAAATAGAGTTCCATTCACCCGATGGCATATCGTCGCATGGTTGTCATATGCAGTACATGTGATGGGAGTTTCCATAACCTGACCCATCTGACACACATTTTCTGACACACTTATGAATTCGGAAACCCTAACAGAATAAACATGTGCTTTATTCCATGAAGGGTTCATAAGTTTGTCAGAAAAAAAGTGTATCAGATGGGTCAGGTTATGGAAACTCCCGCATGTGATACCCATGCATTGATCACGACCAACACATGGTTGTTATAAGCACTGTATGCTATGATCATGACTATTTCAAATGAATTCAATATCCTATATTTGAAATTAATTCAATACCCTATATTAGAGGAATATCCCCAATTTGAGATATGCTTTCCATAGATAGTATATGGAATTCATTTGAAATAGCATTGAACTCATATCAGTTACCAGCTACAATGTACAAAAATTCATTACTAATTCAACAAAATTTTGCACCAAACGTTTAATGTTATTATCAAAATTTAGCACCCAGATCAGGGCTATGTAAAAATTTACAAATGATCATCTGTGGACAACAAAACAAATTCACACAAAGTTGTCCAAAATATTTTACAAATAATATAGTTACTAGCTAGTATACAAGCACAAACCAAAACAACTTAATAGCTAAATATTCTATGACAACAAAGGCTACTGAATTAGGAAGGAAAACATATATTGTAAACATCAACTGCACTTGCATGCCTTCTCTTTAATCAGAGAATAGGAAAACCCCTCAACTTGTGGCAGAAAGTGGCAGAAAATAAATGACGACATCAAAAATGCAACAAATTATCCAGCATCTCACCATAGTCACTGTATTTGTTAGTTTATATTTTGTTAATTACTCAAATTAGTGAAACTGAATTATACATTAGTTTCCGGAGAGGAAAAAATTATCTCTACAGCCCATCTTTAATCGTGTTCCTTTCATCAATTCATTCTTTTCAACAAATTCATTCTTTTCAACAAGTCCCTAACAGCATGGAAGTAGGACCCATCTATCCCAATATTTGGCAAAAAAGGGGACCCAGAGATGCAAGTTTTGGGCCAAATTAACCCAAATTACCATTTTTCCTCAAAATTTTGACATTTTAAGCAAATTTGGAAAATTTTGGCTTCAAATTCAGGAAATTAGACTAATTTTCCAACAACTTTAGAATTCTTGGCTTGCAATTGAGAAAATTTGACTAATTTTTCAACAAATTTGAGAAAAATGTAAAACCCGACCCATTGCTATTCCAAAATTGGCATGAAAAAAGTGGTCATGATATACCAGAAGGCTGAAAATCACACCAATGTAATACTTAACCCATTGCACAATATACTATTTCTATTAATCTCCACCTACAAAATCCTAAAGGACTTGATACACAGACTGGAATCACATGTAAGCTTATTCAGTACTAGAATTTGGTCCTTTCAAAATTGACAAGAATAGCTGGCATTATTATTACATTCTATTACAATTGTTTTGATATAAGAATGCACGGACAAGTTTCTGTGAAGATAATTTTGACAGAATTTGCCAAAATCTGTTAAAAAATGTTTGTTTCTTAATTTCCCCATATACACATAACACAGGGAATAGTGTTAGGAGCACTCTGTTCTTTTGGGCAGGGAGTAAAGTAATACCATCTCCTAAGGAGGCATTTGAGCCACTGATCTATATACAAGTGGATTTATCACGCAACCGTAATTGTGTACTTGTTAAGTGAAGCCACCAGCAGACATTTTGATCCATCGAGAACAATAGCATTCCAAAGACACCTGTTCAAACTTCAACATTTGAGTCTGATTTGAGTGCAAGTCCATCTTGGACAGCTTGAGAAACCTATTTGCAGCATGAGAACCTTTGTTATGTTAATGAGGTCAAAAATTACATTCCAAAGGCAAAGGTCATTGGAGGTCAACCTGCTTTTCTGATCAAGAAATTGATAGGGACATAGAATATGTGCTGCATAATTACTGATCTGCTTATTTGTTTGTTTTTGCTTTTGTAAAGGTGCAGCTTCAGCACCAGTAAAAATGGCAAAAACGTATCTCAATTTACACTATTTTAAGTTTGCTGAAATCAACTTTCAATCAACAAATTAAGTTTGCTGGAATCAACAAATCTATGCTGTGAGTCAGACAGTTGATTACTCTGGGTACAAAATCTAACCATGCAACTTTTGCATAAATGACTGACTGTTAACTACCCGGATGTACCAACTTGATCCATCCAAAATGGCGGACAGTGGTTTTACGCAAAAAATCAAGGTGATCAATCCAGTAGATTCCACTACTGTCTGGACTAGCTCTCATTTATGTGCAGATGGGGGACACAAAGGCTCCAGGCACAGGTACAATCAATGATTACATTATCGTAAACCTTTGTTACCTATGGCTGAGGGCCAATGACTAAGCTTTGACACTTGCGCTGTGGCATAAAATGGTGACAGGCACAAAATTGGCCAACTTTTCTTCAGCCATTTCTGGATAACGTTCCCTAAAAATGACGTGTTCTCAAATTTCTTCAGTATTTTCTTCAGTTTCTAAGTGTTTTGTGGGTTCTTTTTAACCAGAAAAATATCTTCCCTTTTCCTGGACAAAAACTAATCGTCCCCCATTCTCCAAGCATAAACATTGATCTGTTTTTTACTAGCTTGCCAACACCTTGTGATGTCCATAAAAAAGGTATTTTATAAAGCACTAGACATTCCTAACAAGACTCAAAATTCCTTTGAGTTGCTGCAAACTATAGACAAAATTGCACAAAAATACAGATAAAAAAGCTGCCATGCAGCAAAAAATAGCCCATTTTAAGCAAGATATAGCAGAATCTTCGTATTCCTAGAGCATAACAGACAATTTCCAAGTAGCTCAATTGGGCAACTGGAGTGTTGTCTTTGCAACTTTTTAATAGCAGGGGTAGAATTTCGTAGCAGAGTGCGAGAATCAGTCTTGATTCGCAAAAATGAATTTTGCGGGAATCGTCTAATTCGCTACTGTGTTAAATTCTAAAGTTTTACGAGAATCAACATTAATTCCCGCAAATCAATTTACAAGAATCTTTGCGAGAATCGATTCTCGCCGAAATTCTAGCCCTCAATAGCTCTAATACATTTTATCTTTAGTCTTCATTTTCCTACACTTTCAACCAATTAAAATTGACAACTATTCTTGCCATTCAAAGACTTCTTACTTGCACCAAATACCAACAATATATGATTCCGCTTAGCAATAACAGCAATTTTTTCAAGTGCACCCTCAATTTTTTGAAGAGTACCCTCAATTTTCCCAAAATTATGAGATTTTTGCACAGTTGCGTTGGTAACTGGCTAGTAAACTATACCTATGAATGGTAAAGCTCGAACTTGTGTATGTATCGCAAAAGAAGGAATTTTGTAATTAAGATAATATGGGATCCCGAAAATAATTCAGTGGCTGTTGTAAACATCCTTCCAATATGATATAGCTAGGAAACAGTGCCATATGCATACACTCATCCATTAGTTGTTGTGTTGGTTCTTACAAGTCAAGTTAGTGGTCATTTTCTTAAGGTGGCACAATTTTACAATGGACGGACAGAAATTTGGCGTTTCCAGCTCCGCCATTAAAACACAACTGGGAATCCCATTCTAATTACAAAATCACAATATTTTATGACAAATACACACTTTTGAGCATTACCGTTCGCAGGTATAGTTCACAAGACAATACCAACACAACTCTGCAAAAAATTTCAAATTTAGAAAATTGGGGGCGCGCTCAAAAATGTGCTATTATTGCTTTAGCCTTGACAACAATTCTTGCCATTCAGAGACTTAATTGCACCAAATGCCAACAACATACACATCCACTTAAAGTAGCTAAGTATTTTCACCAAAGCATTATTATTTTATGTTTCTTGGAATTAGCAATTTTATTCACTGCACAATACCAAGTAATGCCAATCGACAGTAAAAACAATTTTTATGCCCTGCTTATATAAACAAAGCTGAATACATACAACTGTTAAATACAGGTTTCATAATTAAAGCAATTTTGCTCTTTTAAAAGGCAGAAATGGTTACATTTTCCAAATATAGTATTAGGAAGGGTTAAATTAAGCTTGCATTTACAATTTCAAGAGGCAATGTATGATTAGGGGTGATGAGTATGGTTGAGGGGAAGGGGTAAGGAGTAGAGGAAAGGGGTGTGGGTAAACGAATGCAAAAAGCCTTATCAATGAACCTCAAGTTCTTTTGTCAAGTGAAAACAGGTTTTTATAATCTGGTTTAAAATCTGAAGGGGGTTGTAGTGAACAGCTGGAAACATTTCACTGAGTTCAAAGCATTCAGGAATCTTCTTTATCATACAAATCAAATAGTTTTAAGTGAAACATCAAAGGAGCCGCGTTCCTCGTATTTCCCATATTATGTCAATGACTGCGTACCGTACACGCTTACTAGCATAATACAGAAAAATATTAGGTCGATGACCGCGTATCCGAAGCATACAAATACTTTGGAATAAACCATTATCGGAATGGGGGAGTACATGTGAATCGAGCTTTCTTTACAAATAAAGTGTTAAAAAAAACATGAAAACACACTTTAAAACGCTAAAATCACAAAATTAATCTCCTTCTAATTAAATTAATTAATTTTAGTGGTATTTTAGTGGTATGATAAATTCGTTATGAGGTTCAGCGTCGATATGGTATGGGAAATACCATGCGCTCAGTGCCATACTGGGTTCAGCCTTCGACTTCACCCAGTATGACACTTCGCACAGATGGTATTTCCCATACCATATCGATGCTGAACCTCATAACTAATAATACAGGTATGCCACAGACATGCAAATGAGAAGTAAAAATTCTTATGACCTTTAATCCATTGCATCGGAGGTTTTCTCAAAAGGTTTGCATTCTTTGTGGCGTAAATTAGTCGACTACTCTGAAGCACACCCCATTTCTTTTGATTGTACCACCAAAATCATGGTACAACCAAAATTGTTTTTCACTAAGAAATTAGCTGACTTTTTTTGTGCCACTCACTGAAATTTCTAACTTGTGAACTTGAGGATCATTGGGCAAGATTCTATCCCTACATTAGCTAGACACTGTATAGTGGGTTATTTTTGTGTGATTATTTTTTTCATAAGTAACACAAGTAGTGTGTGAATTTAAAAGCCTGCAAAATATTTGTAACCTACTGAGCAGCACAAGTGGCTGCTTGAAAGCATGAACTCAAAGCAATGCAGAGTCTTTGTATTGTAAATAATCACACTAAAAGAAATATTCAACCCCTGCATATCCTAATGAGTTTGCATAGGATTATTTTCATGCATTTACTGTCATATGAACTTAAAACACTGCAAAATATTCTCAACATTATATTTGGATTTAGCAGCAATTTAAAGATGCATCTCATATGGTGTGCAGATTGTGTTAACATCACAAAAGTGCAAAAATGTCCCACTATACAGTATATCAAGACAGAGTTCAGTGACTCATATGCTTCATGAACTTTGACAACTGGGTATTGTAAAATCATACCCAGAAACTAAAGGTCAATTTAACAGTGCACTAGTAGATAATGGTCACTGTGCTTTGCCCTAGGAAATGAGGCTATTCATGAGGAATTGTTGGGTAGATAGTTCATGGTCTAAAACCACACTTAACAGTATATCTCAGAAAAAAATGTCAATTTCAGCTGATCATTTTACAAATTTCCTATTCTTTGTTTGGGAAACAACTTTAGAATGAGCATGTGGCCCAGTGGATCACATGCCAAAGGTTTTGAGTTCGAGCCCCGCTGTGGCCAATATGTTTCACCCTTCAGTAAGGCACTTCACCTAAATTACTCCTCTCTACCCAGGTGTATAAATGGGTAACGGCATTATTCAATGTTGGGAAGGTAACAGACTCATTGTTGAGGTGTAGCGATCCCCCTACAGCACCATTATATGGTAGAGTCTGGCCCAAATGCTTTGAAAGAGAGATGGGCACTCTTTTCCAGTACACACAGGTCTGCCCCCCCTTCGAATGCCATAAGTATCCTCATATACGGAGTAATATGAATGCATGGAGCATATTTTTTGTTGTAACAATAAATGAAGTTACTCATATCGAGCAGACGATTATTCAGATTTGTAATTGATTGCCACTTTTAAAGGTTAACACAGCCGTTTTCTGGTCACCAGGTGCACGTGTATCTGCTTTAGTTATCGTGTGAAAACTAACAAGAGGAAAATCTAACAAATTTTTCTTAAATTGTGTTTTTTTTTTACAAAGATATTCATGACATGGTCCTCCCCAAGTGTTAATGCCCACAGATACTGGGCATCCATTAAATGAAATGGCTTATTGATTTTCTTTGTTTTTGCATAAAATTCAATATTTTCCATTGTAAATTTTACTGACTCAAACAAGAAAATATAACACAGCATTAGTCTCTTTACCCTAGTACATAATAATGTCCATATGTAATTATTTGATGTAGTACAAGAGTGACATATGTGTCAGAGTTTGCAACCTATTATAATGGAATTGGTGGCTGAATTAGAAGTCTTCAAATGCGATCAATTGCAAACTTGTTCAATCATCTATTCAGCTTTAATATGTTAACAAAAATATCACGGTCCTCAGACTGCTAGTGTTGCCTGCCATCGTGGTTTGTGAATGATAGGCCTCATATGACCTTTGACCTTGATATGTGACCTTTGACTTCATAAACAAAGGAGGGTTCCATATAAGTTTGATTCCAATTGAACTTCAACTTTTCAATTGAGGTCAATTTTACATTTTCAGCTTAACTTACAACTTGACCTCACATGACCTTTGACCTTGGTATGTGACCATTGACGACATCAACAAATGAGGGATCCCATGCTGCACCTATGACTCAAGTTTGGTTTAAATCCATCGATGTATGCAGATATTACAGGCAAATGTTAACCCTTTTTCACAACAACACACAACAGACTAGAACAACAGACAACAGTGGACAAAGTGATATGGCAGGCGACACAAAAATCCCTGTTTGTTACTGTGCAAAGGTATTCTGAAGTTTTACCTTGTTTTGTGTAAAAGAGAGAGAAAGAGACAAGTTAGAATAATAAACCATGACCAGCTGAAGCTTTAATTGAGATTTTTTCTGAGACCAACTGTATATCACAATTACAACTTTGCTAATTTAACAAACTCTACAAATATACAATGGACTATGACATCAATAATTTAAGGGTTAAAATATTCAATAGAAATATAAGTACATCTCGGGGTTTTATACAAATCAAAAAGTAGAGGCCAATTAAGCACAAGAATTCTAGTGAACAATTTACAGTGATTTTTTTTATTATATTGGTGATGCATTTCTGCATTGTAATTTTATTGGGTACAATGTAAATATGCAGATATGAGTGGCTTTGGGGAAACTGCTAAGGGTTCTCTCTCTCCAATTAGAGGCAAATCTACAGCTCTGAATCCAGGAAATGAAACACACACACACAAAATCAGTGGTGTTCAGTGTTTGTCAGTTTCCCATTTGAACCATGGACATACATTCATGCTTGAACTGAGTGGCCTTCAAAATCGCAAACCCATATTGTGTGATGATTAACAAAATAGCTGAAAAATGTCAGCGAGTGGCCCTAATTCTGGACTTATAACTTGTACACAAGCTTTTTATTAATATTAGAAATTTCTCTCTCCCTGTGGTTCTGGTGGATTTGAGAAGATTCCTATGAACAGGGAAGGTTGGCAAGTATGCAACTGAAGCATGATAATACCCATCCTTCAGAGGGACATTAAGCTGTTGGTCCCAAGTATAGAGAGCCGTGCCTGTACATGCATCTCGCAGTCAGATTAAAAAAAATAGTAGGGTGGGTACCCCTGACTGTCCTAATTCTGTCCCAGTAAATGGACGCCAATGGAAATAAGCTTCCTGTAGGTCTTCTTGGGCTATCCTGGGCATTGCCCAAATAAATCCAATCAAATAAAAAAAATCCCATCCCATTTTGTCGCCTATGCGCACAGTCAGCTTCAAACACAAGACATCACACGAGCGAGGTTTAGATGCATCATTGCATATATACTTGTACCCAAAACATGAAATTCTTTTTAATTCTTTTGTTTAATCTATCCAACAACAACAGAAGTACAAACACTCGCCTTGCACATTGCCATTTAAACCTGCCCAGTATTGTGAACGTATATATTTTTGCGCGCAGAATTTTTCACGGATGGAGACAACAAGGATATTTTTTTGTTGATAAATTTGTGGTTGACCATTGCTTACTGTCTATATATGTTGGAAACATTTTCGCTAGGCGTTATTTTCGCGGTTGAATTCTCATTCGCGAAATTCACAATTAAACCCTGGTGAAAATTTTCCTGTTTACAGTATGTCACACCACGTACATACAAGACTGCACCAGGATACTTGTTACACCCCACACACCATGATCATCATTGTGTAGTTCCCTAAAATGAGTGTCAATGTTGCCTAACATATACCAGCTGCTTGCAAACAGTAAAAACCTGTGACCAATCCAATGGATGCATACAATGACTAATACTAGTCCTTATTTAAAATATTGTTTCATTTACAATACTGTATAAGTAGAAATTTTCGCGAGGCTTTTATTTTCGCGAATTTCGCGAATAAATCTACAACCGCAAAAATTAAAACTCGCGAAAAATAATGTACTTCCAAGAAATGCTCAAAAATGGTAAACACAAAACAATATTGTACTGTAACAGCATCCGGACTTCATTGGGTAGGAATTTTTACAACAGCTTGCAACATTACCCAATATACAATGATATACCTACTACATAACACCTTTTGTCATTTTTCCAGTAAACAAACTTGACATTGAGAAATTGAAAAAAGAAAACCCAGTTGAAGACCATAAAAACATATGCCTCGATCTCAACTTCAACCTCTGAAATCTAATGGTGCATTCTCATCACTGATTCTCATGTGCATTTTACCTTTGACCCATGACCTTTTGGCATTGTTTTCACATGTACGGGGTAGTGTAGTTTAAGATTGTTTTGATCATTCGGACTTCTTATAACTTTATAGTAAACACTGAAAATCTGTATTAACTCATTCGGACGACGCGGTCATCTATCAGAGAAATCGGCTAGAGGTCCGGAAAGTTTGCACTGCGATTGATTGACCGCGGCTAAAAAAACCAGAGAAATGACCGACAAAAAGAGACTACTCGGTCTGGGAAGAAAAATGGGGCATGGACATGGTGTTTATCCACCGGAATTAAGACCTTCGATCGGTAGATACGCCACAGAAAACAGGGTTGCAGCATAAAAAAGATAATACAGTAAGAACTTCAAAAAGATATTCAATAGAATATATACTCTCGGGGGTTTTATACAATCAAAAAATAGCGGCAATATATAAGCAAAGAATTTAGTGCACAATTTACCGTGATTTTTTTATTATATTGGTGATGCATTTCTGCATTGGGTAATTTTAATGGTCCAATGTAAAATATGCATAGTATGAGTGGCGTTGGGGAAACTGCTACAATAACACAATTCTCTCTCTCCAATTAGAGGCAAATCTACAGCTCTGAATCCAGGAAATGAAACACACACAGCACAACTTCAGTGGTGTTTCAGTGTTGTCCATTTCCCATTTAACCATGGACATACATTCATGCTTGAACTGAGTGGCCTTCAAAATCGCAAACCCAATTTGTTTGAATTAACAAAATGCTCTGAAACATGTCAGCGAGTGGCCTATTCTGGACTTATAACTTTGTAAAACCAAGCGTTTATTACTATAAATTTCTCTCTCCCTGTGGTTTCTGGTGGATTTGAGAAGATTCCTATGAACAGGGAAGGTTGGCAGAGTTGCACTGAAGCATATATACCCATCCTTCCGAGGGTACAATTAAGCTGTTGGTCCCAAGTATAGAGAGCCATGCCTGTACATGCTCGTCGCAGTCGATTTAAAAAATAGTAGGGTGGGTACCACCCCGACTGTCCAATTCTGTCCCATGGTAAATGGACCCAATGGAAATAAGCTTCCTGTAGGTCTTCTTGGGCTATCCTGGGCATTGCCCAAATAAATCCAATCACATAAAAAAATCCATCCCATTTGTCGCCATGCGCACGTCGCTTCAAACACAAGACAATACAACAGCGAGGTTTAGAATGCATCCTTGCATATTTACTTGTACCCAAAACATGAAATTCTTTTTAATTCTTTTTTTTCTCTATCCCAACAACACAGAAGGCAAACAAAACACCTCCCGCCTTGCACCTTTCCATTTAAAATCTGCACACCAGTCTTGTGAAACGAGATATTTTGCACGCAGACTTTTTCACTAATGGAGACCACAGATTGTTTTTTGTTGATACATCTGTGGTTGACCATTGCTTACTGTCTATATATGTTGGAAACTTTTCCGCTAGGCGTTATTTTCGCGGTTGAATCCTCATCCGAAATGCACAAAATTAAACCCTGGTGCAATTAATCCTGTTTACAGTATGGCACACCACGTCAATCAAGACTGCACCAGGATACTTTTGTTACAGTTACAAAACCCCCACACAGTGAGGGGCCAATGATCATCATGTTGTAGTCCCTAAATTGATTGTCATGTTGCCTAACATATACCATCTGTTGCAACCTAAAAACCTGTGACCAATCCAATGGATTGCATACAACTAATACAACTCAGTCCTTATGAATCTACACCGCAAAAATTTAAAACTCGCGAAAAAATAAGTACTTCCAAGAAATGCTCAAAATGTAAACACAAAACAATATTGTACTGTAAACATCATCCGGACTTCATTGGGTAGGATTTTACAACAGCTTGCAACATTAACCAATATACAATGATATCCTACTACATAACACCTTTTGTCATTTCCCAGTAAACAACTTGACATTGAGAAATTGACAAAAGAAAACCCATTTGAAAACCATAAAAACCATATTCCGCGATCTCAACTTCAACTCTGAAATCTAATGGGCATTCTCATCATGATTCTCATGTGCATTTAATTACCTTTGACCCTGACATTTTGCATTGTTTTCACATGTCGGGGTATGTAGTTTAAGATTGTTTTTTTATCATTCGGACTTCTTATAAAGTTATTGTAAACACTGGAAAATCTTGTATTAATCATTCGACGACGCGGTCATCTATCAGGGAAATCGGCTAGAGGTCCGGAAAGTTTGCACTGGCGATTGATTGACCGCGGCTAAAAAAACCAGAGAAAGAACCGCACAAAAAGACTACGCGTCTGGAAGAAAAACGGAGCATTGACAATGTTTATCCCCCGGAATTAGACCTTCGATCGGTAGATACGCCACAGAAAACAGGGTTGGAGCATAAAAAAGATAATACAATTAAGAAACTTAAAAGAATTCATAAATTAAATACTATCAGGGAGATGAAATTTTTTATATTTGGGGTCAATTAGTTAAGTTAATGAGCTTTCCTGTAACAAAATGTTGACAATCCGCAGAAAATAAAAACTCGCGAATGTCGGCCTTTTTGGCAAATTCGCGAATAACTGTACGTAAAATATTTGACTTATCAGTACATGTCAGGAATGCAAGCATAATGCATACCCTTATGTCCATTTCAACAGACGTCACTACATTTCCGCTAAAGAAATGCCATTTTTGGCATATTGCTTTGAATACAACATCTACTGCTACAGTATTCTACATTTAGAGTACATATATTCTACAAATATTGACATTTGTTCGAGGTCAAATCTCCCAAAAAAAATCCCCCTATTCAATAAAACCTCTCCCGAAATCCCTACAACACAACTATGAGAGTAATCGTTCTTTTGCACATAAGATTATTGGCATGTTAAATATAAAGCCAACTTGTAGCCAAAAATATTTAATGATCCTGTTTTTTCCCAACAAGATCATCATATATCATCGTAACAGGGCAATTCCAATTGATGATACTGGCACCCCCTTGAAGATTTAGGAAAGTAATCCATGGGGGGGGGGTAAGGATTTCAAATTGAATAGCCCTTCGGTGTACCAAATTTCACTGACACATCTCTGTATAAAACTCCAGTCAAACTTCCATGGGGGGTGTTCAGATTTTAAATTGAACAGCCCGTGAATGATTTCATTTGAAAAACACACAAACACCCCTTTGTGGAAGAATGTAGGGTCAAGCTTTACCACAGGGGGAGCATGGATATCAAAATGCAACAAGTGCCGCACTGAGTACTTTATTTGAAATTAACACTGGCTTCTGTGGAAATTTAGCTCCAGTCTACACCAGGGGAGTGTGGTATTCAAATGAATAAACCTAATGCATACAACAGCCGACCAAAACCTCAGCATTCTCACTTCAGACAAAATTTCAACTCAAATAGTTTTGTTTCCTATTACAAATTGGACCAGTACTTTCAGGCACTTGAAGTAACTATTTTTTTTCTCCTTCCCCACCTCTTGTCTTTGATTGATGCATTTCACTGAGTTTTTTTAGTCTTTGATTTCACCACAAAGGCCGTGAAAAGAAAAATATGGCAATTAAGTACAAACATTTGCAGAGAACGAGGAGTTATAGGAGTTATTAGCTGAAAACTTTTATTATAGTCAGGGGCACATGTCATGCATGTTCTATTACTATCAGAAGGTATGCCAAGTTTGGTTTTTTTCACTTTCATGTGTTCATAACACCACAATGAATAACTTCCAACTTGTTGTGTAATTCCATCTTTGTTTCAACTATGGAGGGCGCTTTTTCCAAATGGCCGCCAATGACATCTTTTTTCAAAGAATATCTGTAAGAAGAGCCCTATAATCATGTTTTAATAATTTTTTGTTGTGCTACATTTGTCTTTTATATTATATGCTTAGTGCATAACATTAACAATATACTTTAAGGGGTTTAAGGCCATTTAATGGTTTAAAGAGGGTCATAAACTCTTAAAATACATTGATTAGTGAAGCCTTAAAAGAAAACTTAGAAACGGTCACCAATCGAAGGGTAGTTTTTCTTTTCAACATTCTCCTACAGTGAGCAGTCGGGCGAATGGCGCCCCATACTAAATCCCAGGCCGCTTAACCTTTACATTCGACCCATACCTTCCCACATGGAACATTAGCGGCCATCATTCCGTAACTACGCCAGGGGTGGGGCTCTCAACACACCGAGACTTTCCAGGACCGCTCCTACACTTGTACCATACTCCTTCAGACAGAAATGGGCTCGGATTTACATCAATCGCAGCTAGACCTTCCCTGTTCTTGTCAGCCTGCTCTTCAGGCTAATCCATCGGCCCCAAATTGGCCTTCACAAGGATAGTCAAGGTGATTGCCGAAACTCTGCGGTGACAAGACTGTTTCATCTACATTACCTCTCGACGACCGCTGATCACTGCCCATCTCAGGCCCTTTCGCTTTCAACGCTTTCAAATCTGGAAGACCTGCAGCCCCCCCCCCCCCCCCCCCCCAGCCCTTGTCAGCTCCATGTACTAACATCAACTGAGAATAGTCAGCCATTCCAGCCATCCTACACAGTGCAGTTCCTGGGCTCCGGTCATATCTTCGGCAGAGGGAAGGTGTTCCCGACAGCAGAGAGAACATCAGCCAATCTCCTGTGCACACGACCTCCTCGCCAGGTCAGACGGCTCAGCCAACGGGAAGGCTGGCGATTGGCAGTGTTTTGGACTCCAGCAATTGCGAAGCATCACATCAACATTACTGGAGCTGTGGATGGTCCGCCTGGCTTTACGGCTCCTACGTCCCCAGGTCAAACGCAGACTATCACCTATCGCCACCCCCTCACCGGATCGTGACTTATATAACAGCAGGATATACCCGCCTCCTGACTATAATCAGACATACATCCACTGCTGATATTGTCTCAGCGCCACAGGATCAGACCAGGCAGTCCATCTCCCGGGATCAGGTAACATTCTAGCGGGTAACCCCTTCGGAAGGGAACAAACCATCCATGCCCCGACCAAGGGCTTGTCAGTGGAATGGCACCTCAACCCAACAGTGCAAGTGGGGTTCCTTTAACAGACTCCATCGGCCTCTAATCGACCTTTTTGCAGCCGCCGGGAACAGCGGCCGCATACTGTTTCCGGGGAGCAGCAGACCCAATTATGATCGCTGGAAAAGGATCTCGGCATATGCGTTCCCCCGATTGCGATGATACCAAGATGGCTGGAGAAGCTCTCGAGTTCCAGCGGGTGCAACTGTCTTCTACTGCACACTCTGGCCCAGACATATATGGTTCCCGAAAGTCTCCCTCTTCATGGTGGCGGAACGGTTTTAAATCCCGGCAGACACTCCATCCAAACTGTGTGTACGGCTCCATTGCCTTATCGCCAGCCTCAAGGTGGTCCTACCCAAATGCCCCTACGTATGAGATACAACAGCTTCACGTTCTTCCAAGTTCAGCCCTCAAGAGACCTGGATGTCGAAGGGGGTTATACGTCTCAAACTCCAAAGGTTCACCACGCCTCATGGATCAGCCGCCCTCACAACGATTCACCCCAGGCATCAGCTTCCACGCCCCACCATAGACCACGTCAGACGGACTGGGAGCCCACGGGAAAGGCTGGCGATTGGCAAGTGTCTTGGACTCCAGCCAATTGCAAAAAGCAGCACATCAACCTTCAGGAGCTGGTGGGGCGGTCCGCGTGGCATTACGGTGCCTACTTCCCAAGGTGCAAGGACCAGACGACCATCCGGACGCTGCAACAACCTCACGGTATTGACTTATATATAAACCGCAGGGGTCCGTTCCCGATCCTCATCCTAAATCTCGTTGCATACTATGTCATGCCTAGTGGATCAACTTATCCAAAGTGACCATTTTGTAACTGTATGAAAAGGTCTGTTAGTATGACATACGCATGAGTTATTATGCAGAATGGTTTGGCACGAGTTTGGGGAACGAGCCCCTGGGAGGTACCCAAAAGCCTGATTCGATGTCACCAGACATCATGCTGCTGATATGGTGCCAGCGCCACAGAATTCAGTTTGAGTAGTCCATCCACATTCCATTCTAGCTGTTACCCTGTTGGAAAGGGGAACAACCATCCTTGCCCCGACTAAGGTCAGGGCTTGTTGGTGAATGTCACCTCCACCCAACAGTGTGCAAGGTGGTATTCAACAGACTCGAGTGTCCTCTGATCAATCTTTGTGCTGCGGCTGGGAACAACCAACATCCGACAAACTTTTCCTGGGGAGCGGGCCAGATGGCGTGTTGGCCATGGGACGAATTACGATCAGCTGGGACAGGAAATCGTCATATGCGTTCCCCTCCTCCCCCGATAGCAATGATACCCGGGTGGTTGGAGAAGTTTTCTCAGAATCCGCGGTGCAACATGCTTCTAATTAATACCGCACAACTGCACAGACAAATGTGGGTTCCCGAAAGTACTTCCTCTCACGGTGGCGGAAACGTTTTTACTTCCTATGAGAGACTCTTGATGAACCGGACCAACTCCAATTTTCTAGCGACAATTCAGACGCTTCACCTGACTGTATGGCAACTTTCGTCAGATCCTACACTGCAGCAAGCCTTTCTGAAGAGGTTGCCTGCCCTGGCAGAATGCAAGTCATCCTTCAAAACGAGAAAGCTTACAATGTCCGCATCAGGAAGTACAAACGCATGCGCCAAACAACAAAGTCAATCCTTATATAAAAGGCCTCTTTGGGAAACGTAGCAGAGTTCCTCACAATGGTTTTCCAGCAACTAGGGGCCATCGCACGCTCCATGAGACCGCGTCCTGTCGGCGCTTCTGTTCATCATGGCTTTTCAGGGATCTACCAATTGTCCTAATTTCACCTGTCTTAAGATCTCTTTGAAGAGATGTTTTTTCACTAGATTCCCTAGGAAGTTGCTTGTCCCCCAGTATGAAGACTTAAACAGGGCCCTGCACCTCCTAGCTGAGCCCCCCCCTTCCCACCCTCTGGATCAGCTAACATGAAGACTTACCATGAAAGATTGCGTGCGAAATGCATACTATTCTATTTGTTAGAGTATTTTTCCTATGATTTTTGCCGCCATTTAGAAAAATGCCCTCTATCATGAAAAACTGTGACTGAAATTTGACATGATCTGAAAACACTCCTTCCGAGTATAATCTTTCCCACATGTGAAATCAACACTCAACTTTTTTTCTGAAGCACTTTATACATTACTACTTAGCTTTTATATGCTTTTTAATCATTTGACCGGCCATTGGAAAAAAAACGCCCTCAACCTCTCAATTGAGGAAAACCGTCATTGAGAGGTTTGGTATTAGGTTTTGAAAACACTGAATATGGTTAATCCTAGGTCCACATCGAAAATCAGACTTAATCAAGTTTTCTGAAGCACTTTATACACGATTTTATAGCCTTTTTACCATTTTGCGCCATTTTGAAAAGCGCCCTCAATATCGATGAAACGTCACTGAGAAGTAGACAACATGGACATCAAACTCCTTATGGTTCATACAAGGTCTCATATAAAATTCAGACGTTGGCACAACTTCTGAAAGTAGTTAACATGTGCCCCCTGACTATTAGCTTTAGCTCACCTCTGGAGATAATCGTACTCGACAACTTTCACACTGCTGACATTTTTTAAAGGCACTTCAAATCTGTAAATTGACTATGCTGAACATTTTTATTCGGATTTTAAGTTTCTATTTCTAGCAAGTGGGAAACTCGATCAGGGGATATTTTTTTCCAGAACTTCGTAGAATCCTTCTTTATGAACTTCATCAAGTTTTCAAGTAAACACCTTCCTTGCAAATATAACTAATTAATGAAGCTTCAAAGCAGTCTGGCTGCAGTACTACTTACAATTCAATATGAAAACTTTGTACAAGAGTGGTACTGGAGACTAGCAACAGTCAAACAAAATCACTATACAGGTAATCTAAAAAAAATGTTACCTTTATTACTCTATAAGCTATCAATTATTTGACATAAACCACAAAGTTGCTGAAATGAAATCAACTGGTTAAACATGAAAGCATGTTTCGGGGTAAGAACAATTTTCATAAATGTTTTATGGGACTGCAAATCTTAACAGAGAAAAATATTTCTAACATGTGTGTTACAAACCCACGTTTTATTGGACTTATTTGGGAACTTGGTGTTTGCTGGGTGTAGCAATAGGCACCAAAGTTGCAAGTTGGTGATATTGAATACATGGGCAAAGATCCTGGGCCCAGGGATAGCCTCTACACACATGAGAATAGGACCTCTCCACCCAACCCCCCCCCCCCCCGAAGTCATTTGATACAGTCATACAAAACTGTCATTAAATACCGATAAGCACTCTGGTATAAGCCCACTCCCCAAAACGGAAGATTTTCTTCAAAATAGGGTGGGTTATATCGGGGAGGGGCTAGAACTTGGGAGCAGATATAAATACAAAATTGGACAATTAAATATCTTTCAAGAGCCAGCGTAGTAACCAGGAAGCTATACAGTGTAGTTATAGATAATGTTGATCTGCAATGAGCAGCAGTAGAACAGGGCAGACAGTGTAGTTATAGCTCGTTTTGATCTGCAATGAGTGGACAGACTAATAGTGCCAGGATTTATTTGATTTGAAGAAATAATCGTGTTTTTGGACATACAAAAATTCATGAACCCAATCTCATTAAATCATTAAACAGTGATAATTTAGATCATTTGGCACAAGGCTCATTGTTTGTGTTAAAGGGTATATTTGACATTTTGACGTCCACGGAGACGTCAAAACTATACCTGAATGCTAAAAATACCACCTGGGCTTATACTGATGTGTATGCTAGCTATAGTCTTGTATTTTCTTTAAAATTGGGGGTGGTCTGGAACCCGGAAGGTGGGCTTATACCTGAGTTGGTTACGGTAGTATAAATGTAACATTTTTAAACCCCCTGCAGTACTACAGCAAAACAAATGAAAACCATATTTTTTTCACAGTACAACTGGTATGACAAAAATGTTCACAAAATATATGATGGAAACAATGTGCAGTTCCAAAAAGGAACAAGTGTCTAAAGCACCTTAAGTCTTTGTATCTATCGTACAAAATTAGATGACTTACAAAACTGTAAAAAGCTAACAACAATTACATTAACTTGGTGTTAGCTACATGTAACTATTAAAATGAATATATATCAAACGGTGTATGGATGTTAGGCACGAAAAAAAGAAAAAACCCTGTTTACGGGCGAGCGGACCGTTCAAGTAGGGTCGGTCGGTGGGTCGGGCGAATTTTTTCTTAATTTTTTTTTCTTTTCTGGAACTCAAATGGCCTAAAAATTGCCCCAAAATCTGAAAAATCAAGAGAAAAATGAGACAACATTTTAAACAAACACATTTTCTTTAAAAAATTGCCTAAAATTGATAAATTTTGGGCTCTAAAAAACAGGGGATTTTACATGATTTTTGGAAAACTACAAAAAAAATCTGCAAAACTGAAAAAATCGGGTCGGTCGGGCCCGTAAAAAAAAGGGTTTGTTATTGTCGTCGGCTTATGGTCATAATGAAAAAAGTTGAAGCGATGATAATATTGTCTTGGAAAAGGAATTACTATGCCTCTGAGAAGACAGTTGAAAAATGTATTTGTAAATAAACATTTTATAATGAGTCACCCTTAAAATTGTGTGTTTTAAATTTTTTGTTTATATTATTACAGATTGCTTTGTTGTACAAGCGAAAAAAAGATGACAAGGAAAATGATGAGGGTAGAATGTTCATTTACACGAAAAAAAGTGGTTAATAAAATATTTTTGAGAACGGCTCAAATTTAGCAACCACGCTGACCACTCATTTAAGTAATTAATGCTGGCGGTCAAGTTGGAAAAATAATGGCAAAACACAGGAACTAGATATAGCTAGCCTTGTGAACAGTTGTGAAAGGTTTAATGCATGGCCTAAATTTGGGTCTTTGAGAACTGGATGAAACTGGAGGATAGCGTAGATGAATGACTATTCAGTCCAATATCAAAATAGTGGGAATTGTTTGAATTTATTGGCTATTTCTTAAAAAGGTCAAACTATCATTGACAATAATCCGGGGAATCGTCTCCTATAACAAATGTTGGTGTTTAATCGTATTCAAAATTTTTTGGGGGGGGGAATCCATATCAAAAAATTACTCTGATGTCCCCAGGACCGACGAGTTGTCGTCTGCGTTCGCGGTTTGTGATGGGGCCAAAGGTCCACAAGGTCACACAGGTCCACATGAGGGCCCCCCATACATGTCGACCCCACCCACCCCCTCCTTTCCACCAGCTTACATCATCGTAGCCCCTATGGAGACTCATCTGGGATGCCACTATATTAAGGGTCCACATTTTGACCGGCCAGGTCACGATGAGGTCACATGAGGTCACCAACATGTACCCCACCCCCTCCTTTCCACAAGTTACATCCCATAGCCCGTAGGAACTCATATTGTCAGCAATATTAGAAGGGTTAACATGGACCACAGACACACCCGACACACAACAGACATACGACTCAGGAGTAACCCCATGTGCCTCCTGCAACCCTTGCAGACGACACCAAAAGACTCTGTTGCGTTAAAAATATTCTAATTTTGTACCACATGACACGCAGTCTCAGCAACCATAAAATTGGGCAAGGAAAAAATTGTTGATGTGGCCTCACAATCCTCAATTTCCACAACCTTAAATTCACAAAGTGTGTGGCACTTCGGGCTGAAAAAGCACCCATTATTTGTTAAATTGGAGCTTTAAAAAAAAATCTTGAGTCAGATTGAGGCCCTATGGGGGTTCCCCTCCCGAAATTCACAAACAAATGTTTGTACATTTGGGCTGAAAATCACCCCATATTTGGAAAATCAGAGATTTTTTTTTTAGATGAGACATAATCAACTTGTATTTGTCATGAAAGACAACAGCAAAATGCTATATACACCAACACTATGTAAACAGGGCATAATTACATTATACCCATCGATTCTACTTTGTTCACATTGATTCCATAACAGAATAAAGCACATGACACAAGCAGGTAAACAAAGGGTATACTGTAATTATGTCAATATTGTTTGCTTGAATTGCAAACAAAAGAGATCTCGGAAAAAGAATTGTATTATGCCACCACTCTATGATTCGGCAGCCTCAACAGAATAAACTGCATGTTGCTAGATGTGGTGGCAGAATACTAAATTCATCCCCTTATTTCTAAGTACACTTTGAGAAGTCTATAGCTGCTACTTTATCATTGTTATTGTTAGATAGAAAACAATTTTAGTACATTGCTTGAAACAACAAACCAGCATTAAGAAAAAATAATTTTCATAAATGAACACACACAACAGCAATGAACAAAATAAAGAAGCTTCCTGATTGGTTTCTGACACCTCAGTAACCACTCACTGAACCAATCATATTGTACGTATCTACAACAAGACAACAGCTGCTTGTTCTGCTATTTGTGTTCAATATTTTTTAACACACACCGCTCGCACCAATCAGATTAAAGACTTAACTGAGCAACAGATGCATACAGCTTTTCTAATTGGTTATGACATTTTGCAACCTATGTCTGAACCAAATAGATTGCTGATAACAAAACTCTTTTACCCAGTTCAAACCAACCTGGGAAATATCCAATTATACGACAAAGATACAAACATATACACTATATTGTGCATGAAGCACAAAGGCCACATACACTTTTTTTAAAGCACAGAAAGATTTGCATAAAGCTAAGTGAATACAATTTCCAACTTTGTTTAGTTTTATACAAAAGAGCGAAGAATACAGAAAAAAGGCATACATCATTCACCCCGAGTTACCCAATGTGAGCAAAATGCATACCGACTCTGATATGTAGAGTGTCAAGGTCATGAGCTTTTCTAGTTAGAAAACTTACACCACAGTTAGAAAGAGGTAATAGTAGAAGCACATATCAACTTCAGTTTCAAATATGACATACTAAAAATATCATTTTATTATCCAAGAAATGGCAACTCTCAAGTACAATCCGGTGAGACGAGAAATTTACATAAACAAGATTATGTTCTACACTGACACGCTGCGCGTTCTCATTTTTCTTAAAGGTGCATTTTGTGAATCCTAAAGCCTTTAGGCCCTGTACCGACATATCCATAAACAGGATGGGTATACTGCAATACCCATGCTTAATGATCACAACATATTAAAATCTCAATTTTTTTTAACCCAAAATGCCGCTTTGTCCCAAAAAAGCTCTCCCACCCGAAATGACCCAAAGGCGGCATCCGACCTCCTCTGGATATTTTACAATAATTTTAAGCCAATCAGAGAGTGTTACAGTTCTATTTAGCACACTTCGCCAAATTGAGCATCTTCAATTGTTGATAGATAGGTAGACAGGGCATTTCCATGAAAATTGACATTAAATTGACATCTAGATGACCTTTGACCTTTTGGGTCACTCTGGGTTCAAAAGGCTAAGGCACATCAAGCAGACAAGGCTATGGCTATGCATCACAAAATGCACCTATAATAACCAACACTAAACTTAATTAACTCACGAGGTCTACACCTTCTTACAAGTATTCTCCGATTGGTCATTACATGATATAGCCCCAAGCGCTTGAATATAAATTAGAGCTCGGACTGTTGGCAGGGTTATTGACAGTGTGTTACCAAATAAACCTAACCCTCATGCTCTGAAATAACGGCAAAAGAGAAAACGTCACCAAAGTGACGTATTTTTAGAAAAATGTACTTATTTAATCAAACTGAAATCAAGTAGGAATCATGAAATTTAAAATTATATTATTTTTATACAATTTCAATAAACAATCTCATTTCCCATGTTTTCATCGAATTGAATGAAGCGGACAACAAGCCTAAATCAAATAAATTCATTCAGGAAAGTGTTGGCAATTTGGGGCATGAAGCCAGTTTTGGGACCCAAAAGAGACCCTTTCCTGAAGGAAATTTGCTGAATTCAGTGATTTTTTTGTTTTGGGTCAATATTCAGTTATGTAACGAAACGAAAAGGCTGAAACACGCGAAAAACTTACAGAATTGTTTAGTTAATCTTATCAAGCCGCCAACTCCTACGTGGACTCTCAGTTTTTTGTTAATGACACTTCGGAGGGGATTGTAGGTTAGCACATGTGTTAGCAAACGGCAACGTTGATATTTAAGCGGCGATATCTCATGAACCTGGCAGCAGAAGACTGTGTCAGCGTAAAAGGCTGTCGATCAAAAATTCACCTTTTGCGACAATTTCGACATAACACCCTCACCTATTTTTTTCCTACGAATTTCCGCGACCTTTCTGTAAGGGTTAGGTTCTATGTAAAAAGGTAGTTTACTCACCGATATCCAGGGGTCACAACGCCGGCTTTCGTAAAATCAGTCGTGATGCAGACGAGGTAGGTGTACGTCATGGCTCGCTGAGTTGGCTTCATTTTCTCGCTGCGCAGGGTGCTCTAATTTAGTCAAGCTCGTTGATATAACATGGTATACCCCTATGAGTAACCAATCAAAATAGACCATCTTTAATCTTTAATTATATCTGTAAAAACCTTTAAAGTTTTCTTATCATGTCTCTGATTGGCTAAATTCATCATGTAATCCAATGTTTGACCAAGGAAATGGGCTCATAGACCCCAGGGTGTTAAATATTTCATTCAAGATGATTATTTCAATGAATCGGTCAAGCTTGAACTCACATCATACAAACACTGACACATAAATGTGGTTGGGAATATTAAAACACCGGAAGCATGTGTTTCAAATTGTGGTCCATAGAAAATGTAAATTGTAATTTACTTTAACTGGTTACCAGAGGGTGTTTTGAATCAATCCCATGATGCATAGCAATGTGCCTATACTGTACTGTACTAAACACATGTCAGTACTTAGGGATAGAAAGTGTTCCAAAAGTTTAGGAACCACAAGACATTTCATAATCATGCAAAAAATTCCCTAAGTACTAACGCTTTGTGGCTAAAATGAGCATTAAAGCCAGGGTTTTTATGTGTTAAGAATAGGATTTTTATGTGATCACATGACCCTACTGAGGTGAAATTTCCCAAAACTGGTGTATTGTGGGATTGACTCAAAACACCCTCTGACTGGTTACCTTCAGTTACTTCAAGGTGATTCATCTAATTCACGTAACCACAATTTGACCACTAGAAGCATTGCTATCAAGCACCATCTATATACTAGGAGTGTGGTTTGCCTAAGTACTCTTATATCTCAAATTACTCCGACTCATATTCATAACACGACAAGAGATGACTTCATCTTAGGTAACTTCAAAGAAGATGAAATTGTGTTACCAAGAGATATAAAATAATCCTGGCATACCAGACTTACAAGAAGTCAGAGCTATATTGATCACATTAAATGATGATTTCATCGTCAGTCTTCCACAATGAACCATACTTTAATAAGGCATGTGCATCTATTTACCACACAAATATGGCTATTAAATTAAAAATTAGGAGATAACAAAGGTTTGGCCATTTAGTAAACAAGAAACTTTGGTCCTAATTTAGGACGAACCTTTGATTTTTTGCCTTCAATTTTCAATAAGCAAAATAGTTTGGAATATTTAATTAACCTTAAGTCATACTTATCAGATGCTGCCTAATATTTCATCTCATCTTAAAGGTGCAACAAGAGATTTCATATAACGGGTGTCCCTAAAAAATGTGAAAATTCTGATTTTCGCACTGGTATAAAGCTTTTTATAAAAAATATCCCCATCTGAAATGATTAAGCTGAGAATTATTTCTATATTACAAGATTGTGAAATTTGTAATTTCTTATAGGAGCAAATAGGAAATTCAGCCTATGTTTTAAATTGAACTATAAGCATATAAAAAATCACCTTTGTTTACACTTTTAAGACAAAATACAAGGGAAGAAATCTTTGAGTGTCTTATCTATATGAAATCACTACTTATGACACCTTACATGGATGCTTCAAAATTGCTCGTTACACCTTTAGGATGACATAGCTATCAAACACTTCACCAAATTTGGTGACCAGTTAGCCAGTCCAACAGCAATAAACAAATGAGAACATCAAACTCCTAAATTCCTTTCTCCCTCAAAACAATAGCACAATGCGAGTTGTTATATGACAAATAAGAATTAACATCAATTGACATATAGTACACCCCAATTCCAATCATGTTTTTTTTAAATTTTGATAGAAAATATATAAAACTATATCACATTTTATACAGCTATATCTAGTCACAAAAACACCTTGAACAGTGTTTCTATTTCATAAATAATATGTACAAACCTAGTAATGATTGCTTGTGTACACCACCGACATTAGAATAATACAAATTTTGCATAGATCGTGGAGAAATGGAGATTAGTAGTGATGGTAGCCCTGTGTAGCCTGAAAGAATAACTTCTAGAAACACTGTCGTTCAAGGAATTTTGGTGCCTAGGGTTTTTTGGACAGAAAGAAAGAGGGATTTCATGATCCGTTCTTCATCGGTGGATCGGCTTTTCCATCAACCATCTCATACTTTTTCCTCTTGAAGAATCCAAGCTGAAATAAGGAATAAAAAGAGGTATTATTGAAATTACTGATTAATAGACCTTCAGTACATTGGGAAATATTTTGTATTAGAACACATGTATCTTTATTTTGTTTAAATTTATTAGGGGTTGGAAAACACATTACCTGAAGAGTTTAATTGTGACAGTGCCATTTAGGGATTCAAAAACATTTTACAAGTGGTTCAATTTCACAAATCAACAACGATGCATCCATGCGTCCGCGTATTACGCGGACGCATCGGATGTAGAGTTGTTGATTTGTGATGAACCACTCTGTAACATGTTTGAATCCCTTTCAACAACGAAAATCTGTATGAAAACTTATTAATATCGTGTATAGATGAACATAATTATTCTCACTTATAACACTAAAAATGTTCCCAGTTCGACAAAAGCTTTCCTAGACTAATATTTAAAAAATATTAAAGCAAAACGATAGTTTGGTGTTTTGCTTTGCAGTTTGCACCTGGTGTACTTGCGCGTACTCAAAGTTCTAAACTTGACGAACAGCGCGTCGACTTAAGCGTACCGCGTAAACGCACTTCCGTGAACACTGCTCCGGGCGTGACGCGCTAATTTGCATATCAACTGTGGGTTGATAACGAATCAACAACGGTACGCTCCTGTACAAGGAGATACGGTGAGTTGTTGAATTCATCATCTTCTATGGATATTCAAATATTTTTATGTACATTCAGTACAAAACTTGTTCATTATTTTTTATGAATATTTATTTCAGGGGTTCTCAATAGGCGGCCCTCGGGCCAAATCCGGCCCGCCAAGTCCAACCATTGATTATTGGCCCTTGACTTGCTCCAAAATATAAAGGAATATACATGTATTTGGCCCCTAAGTAGGAAACTTAAATACATTTGCAAGACTCTAGCCCTTCAGCTAATATAATTGAGAACCCCTGATTTATTTATTAATGCCAATATATTTAAAAAGGATTGAAGTGTGGGAAAGTGTGGGGGGGGGGGGTAATAACTTGTCAACACTCCAGTGAAATAGAAACCTACATGATTGACAGGAAAACGGGGGATGGGGGGGGGGTTAGGGGAAGGAATGGGTGAGTGAATAATTTCAAGTTGTTTTTAGATTAGCAATGTGAAAACAACTTTCCAATGTACCGAATCAGAATCTCCTAAATAACCCTACTTTATAAGTACGCTGTATAGGGTGAAAAAAAAATCAGTTTTAAAATAAAATCATAACTTACCTTCCATAGAATGAGGATGATGAGTAAAAGTAGCAATAGTCCGCCTATGATAGACACTACGATAACCCACCACGGAACCGACTTATGTACTGTTATAGGCTCGTCGGGACTGACTGAGGTGGTTACCTGTAGCATAGCAACAATAGTAAAAGATTAATCGATTTTTTTAATTACCTGAACTGTTGGCCTTTGTATGGTACGTGTGCCTGATCTTACATGCAGATTCGATCAACTTTAGAAGAAATTCATACTTTTGTTGTTTTTTTCTGTCCGTAAACATACATAAATTACACATAGCAGACTATGGGGCAATACGAACTTTCACTCATGACATCAAAATGCACAGTCGGACTGAACTGAAATTTTAGAAATAACCCTTTCTTGAGGATATCATGCGAAATATAGAACAATGATAACATGTTTAAGTCTTTCACAGAGGGAGCATTGCTTCTAGATGGAACAGCCCATTATATATGCCCTCCCCTTGTAGTAGATTCATGTAAATTTTTCTACAGTGGGAGGATAGATTTCAAATAGAATAGCCCATAGAATAACTTCATTAAAAACACACACCCCCTCTGTGGAAAATTTAAGTTAAGCCTTTTGCAGAGGGAGCATGGATTTTAGATGGAATGGCCCATTTCAAGTGAACTCACCTCCATTTGTGTACTTGGTAGAACTGGCTCCTTTATCTTGTATGGTAGATCTAGAACCTGGGCTCTTGCTATGGATTTAACATTTACCTTGGTATATTCCGTCTGAAAATGTAAAAGGTTCAAAAGAATTAATAATAATATTTAATTCTTATTACGCACGACAAATCCACCAAAGTACTCAGGGTGCCACTGTGGAGTGCTCAGGCTGCTACAACACAATGAGTAAATCCAGAACGACAAGGAAGGCTTAATGGAAAGAAGACTAATTTTAGATGCAGGGGGAAACCAAAGTTCTCGGAGAAAACCGGCAAGGACAGATATCGATCGGCAACCAAATTCACATACGACATAGGCTCCGCTAAGGATTGAACCCGGGCCGCATTGGTGAAAGGCGAGTGGATTAGCTACTACACCAGCCCGCCCTCATGTGTCACAAATATGATATGAAAGGATAGCAAAAAAGAAAGATAATTTGCATTACCCCCTATCACCTGTGATATAATCTCTCTGATTGGTTAATTACAGGAGAGACCATGAAAGAGCCCTCTGAGTAACCAATCAAAAAGATGCTCCTGTATCTCTAAGTAAACCATACCCCATTCTTACAGTATCTCTGTTTTAGTCATCACATGATATTAAGAGAGGCAAAATGGTTTGGAGGGGAGAGTAAGAGGGAAAGGGCAGGAAAATATAGAGAGCGGAGCACATTAATTACATGAAGAAAGAGTGAGTGAGTATTAAAATTTAACGACAACTCCACACAATTGCGTCATATCCTGTCATTAAGGTAAAATACATTAAACATTTAATGAGGCAAATTATATAAATCCATTAGGGAAAAAAAGTTGTTTGAGAAGAAATATGAAAAATGGCAATGCAAAATGCACTTTTTTTTTTTGAAAATGCTAATGCGAAATGCAGAATTTAAACAAAAAATTATTGCATTTTTGACCCACTTTTTTCATTTTTTTTCCAAATGAGTAAAAACCTAAAAAAAAGTATGCGGTCAAAGACCAATTTTAAACAAAATGCACGCGGTCTTCTGAGACAACTTCAGTAAATTCAAATAACAACATTTATAAAAAGACATTAAAAATTCTTAAACAAAAATCAGCCTCCTTCCAAAATGTATCACCTGAAGAGGCCTTTTCAAATCAGGGACGTTATATTTTCTATATATTAGCGCATAATCAATGCATTCAAGTAGTACATGATTCACAGCGAGTGAGAAAGGGGAGGACATCAAGAGAGAGGTACGGCCACACAGATAGCAGCAGGAAACAATCCCCCAGATAACTTAAGTTTTTTTACCTTTATATTTACTAACGTATCACTCCACAATCTTGAACGTATTCTAAACACCTCACTCTGATCACCCCATAGCTGAGGTATCGTACATGTGAAAATGTAACACTGATCGGGAATGGAACAGTCCAGAGTCTTAGTCATCTGGTACTTAGATGCAGTGGGGGAATCTCTCTTCAATCTTGGCGACACTTCCCGTCTTGAGCGGGTGTTGGGCTGGGGTTGGAAAGTCATTTCCTCCATGGAGTCGTTGCCATTACTGTTTTCTTCCAGCTGGGTAAAGGATAGAACAAGACAAGCATACCACACATAAATGTTTTTGCTCAAAAAAGATATAGACAAGGAAAAGTATGAACTGAAAGTTTGGCACATATACATACAGACACCAGAGGGTGTTTGAACCAATCCCATAATGCATTGCAATAAGCCTATGCTGTACTGTAATAAAACACATGCCAATACTTAGGGATAAAAATTGGTCAAGTTATTTAAGAGCCACAAGACATTTCATGAATAATGATAAGGACAGTGGAGGCGCCATGGGGGCATGGGGGGGCTTTTGGCCCCCAAAATTTTTTTCTTACCCCCCCTAGTTTTCCCCCCTGGCCGAAAGAAAAATGAGGCATTTTTGGACAACATTCGGCCAGACAGACACAGGAATCATGCCGACATAAGGTATTCCGATTGCATCGGATGACCTAAAAATGTTATGTTGCAATCGATTTTCAACATGGGTTTGCTTTGTGGTCTTCTGTAGAACTAGGAACAATACAGAAGATGTTATAACCACCACCCATTCTCTAAAGGTCACTGTAAATGGTGTTAATGGAGTGGCCGAGCTTTGAAAAGTGCTCTAGTTTTCGAGTTACCCCTCCCCTCGGTACAACAAAAACACAACCACCTTTATTTGAAGGATAAATATATGAGATTCAAGAAAATTATGGTTGTGGTTGAAATATTTGGTGGCAGGGATGATTTCTAGGCCGAAAAATGCATTTTTGGGTGCTCACAAATTAAGCGAAATTATTATAGTGTTATTTTGTTAACGTAAAAATATTACAACAATTTTGGTGGATTTGGGGGCTAAAAGTCTAGACCCTTTATATATTGTATAAAACAGAAATCTATAATATAAATGTCAGAGATTGATAGTATTGCATCATGATTAAAATTTGTTTGCTAAGAAATTAATAAATCTTGATTTTCTTAAAGTTTTTAGCTCAAAAACATGATTTTTTTACCACAACCATCATTTTTTACAATTATTGATTACTATCTTTCGAATAGCAGTGCGTGCGTTTTGTTGTACCGAGGGGAGGGGGGGTGTCGACCATTTTGCAGTCCAAACCGACTCTCTATGTTGATAGCGGTATCACTTACTGTAAGATTCGCCGGGTTGAGTCTTCCGCTGACCGTACATTTTCCAGTAGCACTGGCATCTATAGCTATTGGGTAGGATAGGTAGTTACCTCCCCGTTCATATATGGACGAGCTCTCCAGCTTGTCTTGCATGCCGTGCTTGGCCTGAATTACAATTCTGGAGAAGGAACGAAAATAGGAAACTTCAGAGGTGATTATTAGCTACAGTATTTTAATATTATTTCAGGGGAATATGAGAGTTTGAAAGCAATAATGCACATTTTGTTAAGATCGTCCCAATTTTCAAAATTGATATTTTGGCACAGTTACGTTGGTGATTGCCTAGGAACTATACCTGACGAACGAGAATGCTAAAAAGGCGTATTTATCATAAAAATAAGCGATTTTGTAATAAGAATTTGGATCCCGGATTGGATTGGACATCGCAAAGCTGGTGACAGGCTACGTTCTGTCCGTAAATGATGAAATAGTGCACCTCGAAGAAAAAGAAACCTCTAACTTGATTGCCTGAACCAATTAACAACAAACTAATGGATGAGCGTAGACACGTACATGGCGCTTTTCCCGGCATTTCACATTGGAAGGGCGTTTCCAGAGCCGTTGAATATTATCGGGATCCCGACATAATTATTCTAATTACAAAAATTCCTTCGTTGGTGACAGAACACATTTTTGAGCGTAACCACTTAACATTATGGTTTGGTGGAATAGATCAATTTGTTTTTTAAATTAAAGCTTTAAAAATTTTTCACAGTTTTTTCAATGTTTTGTTAAAAATTGGGGGCACTCTTAAAAAAAAGGTGCTCATATTGCTTTAATTAAGCCCTAAATTGATAGATCAATCCACATAATAGTAAAAGCTGGATGGTGGCTACTTGCTATTGAACCAAAAGCATTTACCCCGGTATGTAAAAAAATAAGAAAAATCCATAGCGGGGAATTTGCCCTACGCCTACAAAACTGATATTGTGATTGTTATAGCGCCATCTATATGCCCATTCACCCTAGAGATATGTTGTAAAACGAGATTCTCTTAGAACAATCAACCAACCTCATAAAGATGATAATTTGGTTCCAGCGGCAGTTTAATTTGTGATCTCCTCTTTGGGATTGTCCTATCTTAATAATGGTGACTTGCTCTGGTATGGAGCCCTGTTTGAATAAATCAACACCCATCACTTTCAGCCCTATATAGACTCTACTACATTTCTCTGAGATAATTAAAGGTTTTATTAGTTTCTTTTTTCAAGAACCAAAATATGCATACTAATTAGTAAAAACCACATTATGTTTTAATAAATCATTCTAGCTGAGGCCTGATTTCCTTTCCAATGTTGGATGAAATGAAATATATGCATTTCCCTTTGCGAAGTGGAATGCCCCAAAATACTAGTTAGCACCCCTAAAAAGAGAAATGGTCTAAACCGTGACCCCAGGTCACACCCTGTCGGCCATACTCTTCCCCAATTCCGTTTTGACTCAGAGCCACACGGACGCGTGCACATATCATGTTGTGGGGCGGGCACAAAGGGGGAAGTCAACATTGGAAAGGAAATCGGCCTCAGTTATATGAGGACGATGTGGGGGATTCGCCAAGAAGAAACTCGCGATTAGACTCAGACCACAAGAGGGAACTAACTTTCGGGTCAGAAACGGACGCCTGCAGGAGTCAATGGAACGAACCAAGTCAACGTAAGGACGAATACCGGACGAAACAACCTAGCGTGGTAGGCTGGCTAGTGACCGAAAATACAGACAACAGCGATCGGGAGGGAGAAGCCAGACAAAGCCTCAAAATAAGCGAAAAGTCACACCTCAGATGTCACCAGCCAGGAGATGGAGGGACGATTCAGGGCTCGACTTGGAGGTAGGCAGAGAACCGAGGGAAAAGAACGAGCAGACCCTCCACAATACCGGGAGCCGCGGGGGGGGGACAGAACAGGGGCAACCGAAGTGCAGTCAAAGGCTAGAAAATGATAAACTAGCACTTCCCAGATGGGCCAGAGTCATCTGCTCCGAAAGGTAGACAAAGTGGGTCAACCACCAGAAGTCTACCCAGGGGGAGAACCCAGAGGTTAGCTCGGCAGAAAAGAGGAGTCGAGCCGAGAGGCGACCGGCAGCGGAGCTATAACTGCTGGGGGAAAAGCCCGAGCAGAAGCCTAACAGTGGCGAATGCAAGCAGAGAGCAGGAAAAAAGGGTGGAAGGACAGACTGATCTAACATGAGGGGAACTTTCTGGGCCCTGAACGACAAAAGCGGTAATATCGAGGAGGCAACAAGTAGCGCGTAGCCGAACCCCGGCAACGGGCATAAGGATGCCACCGAGAAGGGTCCGCGGACAGCATAGCGGCTCGACACAATATCTCCCGAGGATAAGAAAGTGAAGAGAGCCAACGGAGAGGTGATATCCGACACGGGCGAGAGACGATCACCAAAAGCTCGAGAAAAGGGACGTGAGTAACAGTAGTAAAGAGTAACCAACGCGTCAACCACCCGAGACGTAGACAGGCTAAAATGACTCACCGCGGGGGTTTACGCCCCAGATACATTTCCACCCGGGAGCGAGAAGCACCCAACCGGACCTTTAAAGTTAAGGTAAGACTTTGACCGACTAGATAGAGGGGATAAAAATCCCCACGTCGGCGAAGTGGCAGGACCACCATATGTTCAAGAGCTCCCAGGTCTTAAAGACAGGAGCCA
>JAMKCH010036754.1:0-25544 GCA_023653785.1 Ophioderma brevispina | reverse complement strand
ATTGATCACAACACAAATGCTATACTATGGCAAATCACAATTCGGAACAGGTGCAAGGCTTGAATCAGTAACCAATGGATACTAATGTGCACTACATCAGCCAATTCTTGTTCCTTACTATGCATAAGGTTTAAAATGTCCTAATTTGACACCAATAACATATGAAGTACGAGCGAAATAGAGATTTACCCAAAATACCTTGCGTGAGAAGTACATACTGGCAAAATTCCAGTATGCACTTCTCTCAATGCAAAGTGAACCACAGCGCAGATTGATGCGCTGAAACACGAGGCTCCGATAGCTCATGTTTAAAGGTGCAACGAGAGATTTCAAGGCATCCATATTTCTGTAATATGTAGTGATTTCATATAGATTAGACACACAATAGATTCCCTATCTTTTATTTGGCTACAGAATAACTGAAAATGAAAACAAAAGGTAATATCTATATGCTTATATTTCAATAGAAAACATAGGCTGAATTTCGTATTTGCTCCTATATGAAATTAGAAATTTCACAATTTTTGTACCAAAGAAACAGTTCTCAGCTTAATCATTTCAGATGGGGATATTTTTAATAGAAAGATTTTCACCAGTGCAAAAATCAGAATTTTTACATTTTTTAGGGATATCTGTTATTTGAAATCTCTTGTTGCACCTTTAAAGAGACACTGGCACATTTGAAAAATAGTGCGCCCTCAAGATTTTTCAAAATCGATAATCTTGCATGGTTAAAAAAAAAAAAAAAAAAAAAAAAAAAAATTGCATGGTTGTAAGGCCTTTATATACAAAAGCCCTCACCCGAAATGATTAAGACCAAATCAGCTTCCTTATGGGTAAACAGAACGATTTTATAATTTCACGTCGCCGGCGACGCTTAATTCAGCAGACGACGAAAATGGCGTTTAACACAAGAACATGCACGCCGTATGCATGTCCCACGCTATGCACACTGTTTGACCGGTCTATAACCTTTGTGGTTTTAATATCGGTGAGTACGAGTCACAAATATTCATGTAATATACACATTTGTTGATTAAAGTTTTGGAAAACTTAAAAGTTGGCCTACAAATTACCTGGATGTCTTTATCCTCATATCAATGTCCTATCTGCATTGGGGTATGTTATTTTTATGTGTAAAATATATCTCTGTTCTTCCAATGGCCTTAACTATCATTTGAGAGCAAATTTAAGAAATTTCATATTTTGTGAAAATGTGCCAGTGCCGCTTTAATGAATAGAAAAACATGGAAAATTGGAACTAGCAAAAGGGTACTGTCAGAGCCCTGATTACATGTAACCTAATGGGTACAGAGCCTTCCTGTATCAGGGAGGTTGTCAAATTGGTTTGTTCCCTAAATGTTGTTAATTTCATCCTGAGAATCAGGGAGGGTTGGCAGCTCTGTGCTGTGTGGTGTCTTCAGCTAGCTTACACACTCAGATACAAAAGCATGACTCAAACTTTGTATTTACTTCTAGTGCCCTACGCAGCTTAGATACTGTGTGAGTTCAAAAAACTCTGCCTGCTATTATAATTAGATTTCATAAAATCTTATTTCAATCAACACTTTTACTTACCCAGTATGGTAGATATACTTTGCCTTCATCTGCAACAAATTCTAATACTCCACAGTGACTCATTCTGTCTGTTTTCTTGTTGGTCAATTTAAACAGCATAGGGTAGACAATGTTAAGGCGAGCTGTGTAAAACAAAAATTTACACAAAATGTTTAAAATTGTTAACTTGCAGCAGAAATATGTGCATGAAAATCAGTGAGAGTAAGACATGCTTTAAAATAGTGGATTGTCTTTTGCGATTCAAACGTTTAATTTCAAGTGACACTAACCCTACACCGCCAGAATTACTAAAACTTACTGAGTGATGCTAGAAAATGTACCAAGTCCAAAAAGATGTGATGATTCCCTCGTTACGGAACACACAATATGGGACATGAACATGAAATCAAATGGCCCGGACCTGGGGACACCCTTGAGGCTTGCCATCCCCTGGTCATGGGATTGGTGTTTGGGGGGCCCCTGATTTGATGATTTGAATCCCACCCAAGACATCCAATCTTCTAGCTTTTATCCCTTACCCCCTTTTCCATTTTCCCGGGCAACAAGAACATGTTAGGGTTAAGGAAGGATTATCAGCTACTATGCTCCCCGGGGAAAAAATCTAAAAGCAGATTACTCAAATTGGGTCATTATAATGAAAGAATAACCTCAATGCACATCTTTTCAAATTTCAAGATGGCTAGTTTTCTTCTAAGTTTCTTTATTTTTTGAAAAAAAATCTTAATTTTTTGAGTACTAATTATTTCGAGCCAAGAGGAAAGGTCCTGTGGTATGCAAACTTGCGGAAGTAGTTTGAACCAAAATATCTAAATTCTCTCATTGATTGGTTAACCCTAACACGGCGAGAGGCAATGAGAGCCAACGAAAACCGTGGTTTTACGGTCTGAAAATTTTTTCGTGCATTCTACGGCCGTCAACAACTATTTTTGGTCACGCAAATGACTCTCATGGGCCCTCATGGCATCTGGCACGTCTTACCGGAAAATGATCGTGATGTTCCTCGTTGCATTGCATTGGGCAGTCTTTACGGAAAATGACATGCGATGTTCATCGTTGCATTTGGGCCGTCTTTAAGGAAAATGACGCGATGTTCCTCGTGCATTTGGGCCGTCTTCACGGGGAAATGCTTGCGAGCTTTTCACTGCATTTCGACGGTTTGCCCGCAGAAGAGCGCACAGCTTTTCATCAGGCGGGTGACCACCCAACCCCCCCACTGTGTCAAATGCCCATAGACAATTTAGAATTTCGATGGTGATAGCGCACCATTTTCGATAAGCTATTTTTTTAATATCATAAACGTATTCATGACGTAAACCGGGCCATGACCAGTAGATAATAGACGCCAAGCCACGGACTATGATGTAGCGTAATAGCGCACTCACGACTGGCGAACTATAAGCTACAAATTCATGCAGATCCGTGTGCAGTACGATCAATTATTTATTGATTTATTAGTTATTATTGTGGATCCCTGTTTTATTGCATTTGCAGCGATGTTTCTCGTTGCATCTGGGACGTCTTTCCGGAAAATGGCCGATGTCTTTGGTGCCATCTGGGCCGTCTTCCGGGAAAATGAGCGATGTTTCGTTGCATCTGGGCCGTCTTCAGGGAAAAATGACGCGATGTTTTTCGTGGCATCGGGCCGTTATTGACTTTACGCTACTTATTCCTGTACTGGGAAAAACGGCCGAGATGCAAGAAACGCAAACTTTGGCTCTCGTTGCATCTGGGCCGTAAAAATAAAAAATAGATGCCCTTAGTTGCATTTGGGGCCGCGGCGGCAAAACGACCCGGTCGGGTTAGGGTTAATAAGTGTTTTAATTTCATTAATTTTTCAATTTTGAGAAAATAAAAACACTTAACATCAAAACCCATGAGAGAATTTTGCTAAATTTGAATCTCTTTCATATGACATCTTATTTGTTAAGATTGAAGTGTGTGCCCAGAATCGTCAGAGTGGGGGCGCGGTGAAGATTTAAACTTGGGTGTTATCGACAAAGACATGTGCATTCAATCTCAGAAATCTCTACTCAAGTAGGATTATTATAGTTTCTAGTGTACATAATCCCCGATACCTAGGTATAATACAGACTTACTTGAGTAAAGAGTGACAAGAAAACCAGTATAACATGTTGGTTGAATAACACGCAGTAAGTTTAAGCCACTAATAGCTTTTTTTTTCAAAATATAAAGACATCGCGCCCATATTCTGCTAAACATTAAAATGGCTGTTACTCTAATCCTCTGTTTGAAAAAGGGGAATTAGCATAAAATGACATTAAAACCTACTCCCAAGAAGTGAACAAAACTCAAAATCAGACCAGAACCAAGCTATAAACATTCCAAAGCAAAACTCAAAAAGAAAAACAAATAGATAATTACCATCAACTGCGCACACCTTATCATGCTGGTTTATCCCACCTGGGATGTTAAGCAGTATCACAGACAAGACAAGAACTAGACTACACAATCAACTGCGCACCACACCTTATCATCTTGGTTATCCCACCTGGGTGTTAAGCCGTAATCACAGACCCAAGACAAGACAACTCGGACTAATTACCATCAAATGCGAACACTACTTATCTGCTTGTATCCACCTGGACCGTTAATGCAGTATCACAGACAAGACAAGACAACTAGAGTAATCACCATCAACTGCGCACACATACCTGTTGGTTTATCCCACCTGGGACGTAAGCAGTATCACAGGACAAGACAAGGGACAAACTAGACTAATCACCATCAACTGCGCACACCTTACCCTGCTTGTATCCCACCTGGGACTGAAGCAGTATAACAGACAAGACAAGACAACTAGACTAATCACCATCAATTGCGCACACCTTATCCTGCTTGGTTGTTATCACCCCTGGGACGTTTAAGCCAGTATCACAGACAAGACAAGACAACTAGACTTATCACCACCTTCAACTGCGCAAAACCTACCCTGCTTGTTTTATCCCACCTGGGACGTTAAGCAGTATCACAGACAAGACAAGACAACTAGACTAATCACCATCAATTGCGCACACCTTATCCTGCTTGGTTTATCCCACCTGGACGTTAAGCAGTATCACAGACAAGACCAAACAACTAGACTAATTACCATCATGCGCACACCTTATCCTGCTGTTTATCCCACCTGGGACGTTAAGCAGTATCCAGACAAGACAAGACAACTAGACTAATTACCATCAACTGCGCACACCTTATCCTGCTTGCTTGTGTTATCCCACATGGGATGTTAAGCAGTATCACAGACAAGCAAGACAAATAGGATAATCACCATCACTGCGCACACCTTATAATGCTTGGTTTATCCCACCTGGGACGTTAAGCAGCCACAGACAAGGCAAGAACAACTAGACATTAGCCATCAAATACGCACACCACCTCTATCTGCTTGGTTTATCCACCTGGGATTGTTAAGCAGTATCACAGACAAGAAAAGAACAACTAACTAATCACCATCAATTGCGCACACCTTATCCTGCTTGGTTTATCCCACTGGGCGTTCAGCAGGCTATCACAGAAAAGACAAGACAACTAGACTAATTACCACCATCAACGGCACACACCTTATCCTGCTTGGTTTATCACCTGGACGTTAAGCAGTATCCAGACAAGACAGAAAATAGGACTAATCACCATCAACGTGCACACCTACCTGCTTGTATATCCCACTGGGACGTTAAGCAGTAACCAGACAAGACAAGACAAAGAGGACTAATTCACCATCAACGGCGCACACCTTACCTGCTTGGTGTAGCCACCTGGGACGTTTTAAGCAGTATCACAGACAAGACAAGCCAACCTAGACTAATTTACTCAACTCGCACATTTAACCTGCTTGGTTTTATCACACTGGGACGTTAAGCCAGTATCACAGACAAGACAAGACAAACTAGGACTAATTACCATCAATGCCACACACCTATCCTGCTTGGTTTATCCCACCTGGGAAGTTGTTAAAAAAAAAGGAGACATGAGGAGATTTCCAGGAAGAAGCACCCCAATTTTTCTCGAACCCCGGTTTTACATATTTGGAATCACTTACCAATGTATTAGATCACACATGAAGTGAATAAGCTGAATACGCCGTCTTTATGTAATAAGACGAGATGTTTTAGAAGTTTCTGTCGTTCACGAAGAAAGTCCAAGCATGGTTTTCTATGGGGGACGCATTTACGATAGCTGGCAAGTTCAAAAAAAGGTTTGCGGTTTCTTTACCACCTGTTTGTCTAACAAACCTTCGAACGTTCTCGGTAGTGGTCTACAACCGCATCCAGTGAAATTTGAGAGAAATTTGTATCCTACAAATATCTCCTCCTGTCACTTTAAAGCCGTATCACAGACAAGACAAGAGAAAACAAGCAAAACCACTTGAAACAAACACTTTAAAGCTAATACTTCACTTGAGTGCACTCAAGGAGGTTCTATTGTTGTTCAAGTGCTTGGATATTTTATAGCTTGCTATAGCTTGGTTTAGTGCTTTGGCTGATATTGCTTGTTATTTGGCTTGACTCAGCTTGTTTTTTTGATAGATGATATTGTCATCGCAGTTCATTCCCCCTCAATTCAGGATTTTAACAAGATGATTTTTCAAAATAAAGCATTTTGTTTTTTGTTAGCAGTGATAGTGATATCAAAGTGCATTTGTTGCGCACTGTTGTACTGGAAAGTGTAGTAGTAAAGACCAAAGTGTCTAAGTTGTGTAACATGCCGCCTGTGTTGAGAAATAATGATATTTTTATGCTTTGTTTCAGGGTGAGTTTTGAAAAAAACATAAGTAGCTTTTACATTATCAAAGGGAATTTGGGTAGGTACGCATTACGGGATTAGAGGCACGGGTAAACTCATTCCGCCTTACTAATAAGGGACAAAAAAAAAATTTGATCAATTAAAAAAAGACAAAACTTAAAAAAAAATTGGGTGGTGGGTCGGTCGGTCCGTCGGGAAAAGTTTTTTTTTTTTTTTTCGTTTATATTTTTCAGGTACCAAATACTTAAAAGTGACGTTTCATTAATACAATACTCAAAAACACTCTGTGAAAACAGACATACACAAACAGAGACGAATTCGGGGGAAAGGTATTTATTAAAACACATCTTTTATTTTAATAAAACTGTACTGGTTCTTCTATTTAGAGAATATAAAGGTATTATTTTTGGCCTGTGCCATGTATCTATATCTCATAGGTGGTTATCTATTTATATGTTAAGTTGTAAATTTGATCAAGAGTGACAGCTGCCGATCTTCGACAGAAGGAGTTTTTGCTCAATATGTGACCAGGATCGCCAAAACCGAATCCATGTCTGTGGACGTCTCCATATGGAAGTCACCTAAAACACCGACGGTGATTGCGCCAGAAATATATTGTGCCCCGTCAAACATGTTAAAATAAATAATTTGTGGGCTATTTTTCACAATATATACAAAATAGCATTTGTAAAATGATATTAAAGAATGAAAATGTCATCACTATGGTTATACGGGTTTATTTTTTTTACACGGGAAAATTTGACCCGCGATATCGCGTATTTTTGTACATTTGATACACGTTAAAATACAATCTCATTCCTAGAATGCGCGGTTGTGTGTGTTCCCAACGGCATTCGAAAGTCTGAGAAATGTGGCGTGGAGGTGGAACATTCTCAGGTTGAGGGCATCGGACATGGATTGGGAAGCGTTTCTCTCATGTTGACATTTTTTCCGATGGAGTTTGTCAATTTCGGGGGTTAAAAATTGAAAAAAAAAACTTTGTGAAAAAAAAAAAAGTTTTACAGTCGCAAGCAAATGACGGTCGGTCGGGGAAGTAGACAAGCAAACAATTTTTTTTTTTGGCTAAAGGTCGGTGATCCAACTTTTTTATCAGGTGTGAAAACAGTGTTGTAGAAAACAGTCACTAATGCGACCTCAAAAGGACTTTAAATGCTTTTAATGGTCCATTTTTCACAACAGTAACAACAGTATGTAAGGTTTGATATCACCTAACATAGAGACAAAATGAGGATTCTGAATTTGGAAAAAAATGAGTGATTGTGCCTCTAAGGTGTGCCACATTTTTGTCAGCTTGAATGTAGAAACTTTAAGCTAACTTCTAGTTACCTGAGAGAGTGTACAAGAAATATTTCTCTATTAACTGACCTACATAGTTACGAGAGGTGTATGAGAGATAAGATTTATCCACATTTAGTGTGAGTGATTTTTAAATACTTACTGAGTGATCTAAGGCAGAGGGTGGCATGATAAATGTTGCAGAAAGGATACAACAAAAACTATGAATTAAACAAGGTAATACATTGCTTGTTATTAACACAGTTATATATGTGTATCAGAACCCATTCTGGGAAGAACTAGTATTGTGCCACCACCCTATTGAATTGCATCCTAAAGGAATAAACTGCCACGTTGAAGGATGTGGTGGCAGAATACAGAATTATCCATGCTTAAAGGTGCGGTTACGATTGTATTTGGGATCCTCCTGATTTACCTGGACGTAGAAATCGATTTTGATATCAGATGAAATGCCGTTTTTTTCTCATTGTCGTCTGAAATTGAGCCCTCAAAATCCAAGGACTACATTATCATAGGAAGGCTCCAAGGGGCATACAGTCCCAAGTTCTGTGCAAGTGAGACTGCTTTTCTTCTGAATGAGCCAATTTGATGTTTTAGCCCATTTCCTAACTTTATTCTATGACCTTTGACCTCATTATCTTATGAAAGGTTCCCAAGGGGCATTTATATTCAAGTTGTAGCTATTGGACTTTTACTTCTCAAATGAAGCCAATTTTATATTTTCAGCCTATTTTTAAACTTGACAGTAAACTGACTTTTGACCTTGGTATGTGACCCTGAGGTTTCAAAGGGGCATCTATGACCCAATTCTGTAGCAACTGAAATTTTACTCTCGAATGAGAAATTTATTCGAAACTTTAACCTTTGGAAAACACGGCCCTACGGCGAGACAGAATTAAGCGACTGGTAAGTGTCGCCGTCTGCAATTCTTGCGGCGGACACAAAAACTGCATTTTAATGGCTTAACCATAATATTAGTACACAGTATTGCAAAGGCTCTTTACAATATGCATATTGTTTCTACCATCAAAACCGCAGAAGTTTGATTTCTTACGGTACTGATGGGTGCGCAGCATGTGCAATGCCAGGCTATCATATCAAGTAGAGAACACAATAGCAATAAATCGGAACAGGACCCCCCATCTTTTTTAAAGATAGATAAATAGATTAGTAGCAATTATACTTCTTGTAGGGTCAGTGTCAGGTCAGGTTTCCTTTGACGGCCTACTACTGGATTCCTGTACCAGGACTACCGGTCCCAGGGCTTGAGTGTCGGAGGCTAAACTGGAACACCCACGGATTCTGATGAGGGTAGCCGGTTACCCCTGGTAGAATGAAAAAAAGAAAGATATACCTACCAAGGGGACGTCACTCTGGAGAGGCTAATGGGGTGCCATCCAGCACATGCTGCCCTGCATGGTGGGCGTGGTTCCCAAAGATAGGCCCACACCGCCGGCAAAAACTGTGGATTGACGTCAGGAAGGATCCGGTCAATTATCCACCTTTGCTCCAATAAATCCTCACACAGCAGTATGGCTGGTGAGGTGTATCCGGCCACCCTCGTTAACGGGACAAACACAAAAAACCGGATTTAAAACTTTGGTATAACTACTACTACTAAAACTCTGGTTAACTGCAGGGATTATGATTTGGCCCAATTTCAACGATGGATCATGACCCCATTCAATGTTCATCACAAAACATTGGTTGATGCTAGCATTAGTTTCTGAAGGGTTTCAAAGACTACCGATTTTCAGATACAATTTACAAAAAAACAAAAAAACTAAAAAATCAATAAAACTCAAAAACTTAAAAAACACAAAAACACTTTTTAAAATGCGAAAAAAATACTACAAGGGCAGTACGCAGGATTTATTTTTTTGGGGGGGGGGGTGGGTTGGGGGGGGGGGGGTGAGGTAGGGATTCGAAAAAAAAAAAAGTGGACCTTTTTTGGTTAAAAAAAAAAGGATTTATCCCCATAAAATGGTACTTTTTGGGCTTTTTGAACATCTCTATCACCAAAAAGGGACTTTTAGTATCAAAATTTCTCTAAATTTGTTTTTTTTTTTATTAAAAAATCCAGCCAAAAAGTGGACCTTTTGCCACTTTTGTGGAAGTTATGGGGGTGAGACCACCCACAAACCCCTGCGTACGGGCATGATTACTACAGGTCACTTTGCATATTAGAGAAGGTCTCAGAGGAGTGACCTCATTAATTTTTTAAATCTTTTTATTTACAGTGAGTGAAATAGGGTTATACTGAGTTATTTTACTAGACTTACTTTTTCTCCCTACTCCAATCTTTTCTGTCAGCACCAACCAGCATTTAGAGACAGAATAACATCTGTACTGAGTCTTGAATTGAATGAATGACCCCACACCTAAAGTGCCCCCCCCCCCCAACCAAACCCAAACTGAAAAAAAAGAGAGGAGAGAGAGAGAATCAAAACATTAAATTTCTATTGAAGCTCCTTCAGCATATGCACCACACATCCTTCCAATTTTTTTTCGTAAAGTTTTGTGAGGGTGGGTAGTGGGAATTGATTGAACTATGGAAAATCCTCAAAATATCTTGAGCTTCATACGACGTTCGTTCTCCCGGTAGGAGCAATTCAATGTTTAGGGGGTTCGGCATACAAAAACGAGCGCGACGCCGAAGATGATGTTGGGAGGGTACAATTTGAGAATAACACCCCCCCCATAGTTTAAAAACAATGTTGCTAGGGTTAATTTTTTGCTGTTTTGTAGCATGCCAAATCTGGCATCAAAAAAGCATGTCAATCAATCATCCCTTGAAGATATCAGGCTACTAAAAAATGCAACGTTGTTAACCGGGACAGTTTGGGGGCTACAACCCAAACTAAAATAATTTTACTGTCCATTTTTTTCCAAATAACAACAACTTGAGAGCAAAACCCCTGCATACTGATAACCACTCTCTAAAGTATTAAGTATTAATAAAACTGGAAAATACCCCTCCCAAAACTCAACTTTGAACATTTCCACATATTTTGAACCCCCCAAAACCCAGAGTCCACACATTGGTCACCCCACTTCAACTCCGAGTAGTCTAGTGAAGATACATCCTGTACTCAGTTTTGTGAGCCAATTATGGCCTTGGGGTCTCGGATGGCGGTATCATGTTTAAATACTTCCACCCCATTCCAATTGAAATCCACACAGTAATTTGTGACACTAGGGTCAACAAAAAACTTTCTTATCGACAGGATACTGTGTAGTGCAATGGGAAAATGGCTTCGTGCTCTTAATTGGGAATCGTTTTAAACACAAGCCATTTGAGAACCTCAAAGCAATATTTGCCATAAAAGTGTTAAAAGGAGTAATCTTCACTTATACTAGGAATTGAAGGAGGGTGAACATGTCTGAACCCATAACACCCAACACCTCCCATCACCCCACCCCACCCCCTCCCCAACCCATGCCACTTATGATGGAACATAATCATAATGGTGGACAGTCAACACCCACCCCCTCCCCAACACCCCTTGCAACACACCACCCCCTCCCAACATCAACCATCTCCCAACCACACAAAAAAACACCAACACATCCAAACACACAAACAAACACCAAAACCCCACCCCCTTCCCAACACCCCACCCTCTCTCAACACCCCCATCCCCTCCCCAACTCAACGCAACACCACACCCCCTCCCCAATACCCACCCCCACCCCCTCTCCCAACACCATGGCAACATCATGGTGGACTACATGACAGTGGACAGTGGATCACGTTATGATAAATGAACTGGCTCTCTGGCTTTGTAGAGTAGATATAATCGCTGTCACAATTCCTTTTCTGAAATATGACTAGGGTCAAACATACGCGCGCGAGTCGCTGCGTGTGTAACGTGCAGACAATGCATTTCCTTTACGATTGTCATGGTGTCTGTGTGGCGGGGGAATTGCTGGCTAGTGTAAAAGGTGGCATTTCGTGATTGCAGCAACCTTTTGTTTTTATCATTGTTCCACTAGATATCTTGAGAAAAAGCTGTATTCAAACCTTGTAGCTGATTCTGACTTTGCGGTTTTGGTAGGAGCAAATGCTTGTTTCCCCACGGTCGATAGGCCACTGTGCATAATTTCTGTCCGTTTAAACAAATACAAAATGTGAATTTCTTACACACACTATCGAATTTTATTGCACTAAGATTTGGCACACATGGGATTACTAATGAGTAATGTGAAGGGTCAGATGATATGAAAAATCTCAACTTTTTTTAGGTAAAGTAGGGGGGGACGCGGCTGTGTGGAATCACGAAACGAAAAGGAATTAGGACAGAGAGTATATATGAGTTGACATGTGATGTCAACACCGGTCAAGAAAAAAAAAAGCACTCCCCGGCAGTATGCGGAACACATGCAGGGCTTGTGCTTAAAGTTGCGCTCCAATTCGGGCGTGATAATCGTGATAAGGCTATTGATTGCCTGTTGTAACTGTATGGGCCATATTCTTTGCACCTCTAACTGTCGATAGATCAGGTGCTAACTTGTGTTGTAATACCTGAGATTAACCTCATCTATATAGTTGCCGTCACAATTCATTCTGCAATAGGTTTCGACTACGCGCACGAATAGTCGCTGGTGTACCGCGCAAGACTATGCTGTCCTTTAGGTTTAAGCGTGGTTCATGGTTCTGTTATAGGCGGGATGCTAGCGTTAGTCTTAGCAGAGAAAAGGAATTATGACGGTGGCATTAGTATTGTCTATCGTAGCGGAAAATGCCTGAGAAACCTTGGGCTAATGTCATCATTGATGAATGGCAGAGAGCGGACAACTTAGATTTGGACATGATCATTTCAAATAGGATATCAATACTACAAATGAAAAATTACCATTTACCCTATCAAATTATATACAAATGAAAGCTTGAGACGAGACACAAATCCAATGGTGAAAACCTCGTCAAATATCTGGTTTCTGTGAAGAGTTATCTACTTTCAAATTTAAAATTTTTACAATATTTCAAAATATTTTTGCCCCCACAAGTGGATATGACAGTGACCAAGTACACCAGGATATCTATCAATATTTCTTTATTGATGTCAACTAATGATGTGAACATGTCCGAGGGTCAATAATTAATAAAGACTACTAAACACGGCGGTCTCGAACCACAAGTGTCGACTGCTTGCGCGATCACTTGCTTTATGATGAAGTTGGCAAATGATTAGAAATAGAACAATGCACGGGAGAGAAATTTACAAGGTCCCCACATGGGTCACAAAGGTCACAGGGAGGTCACAAGGTGAAATGAGGTCATCAAGGTCACATGAGGTCACCAGGTCACATGGGGTAAAAAAGGTCACATGGGGTACAAAGGTCACATGGAAGTCACTAAGAGCACAAGTCACCAAGGTCACACAGTCAAAGGTCACACAAGGAGCCACACAAGGCACCAAGGTCACATGAGGTCACCAAGGTAACATGAGGTCATCAAGGTCAATTGAGGTCACCAAATCACATGGGGCACAAACGGTCACATGGGGGTCACAAGGTCACATGGAGTCACCAAGAAGTCACCAAGGTAACACAGTCACAAGGTATCACAAGGTCACACTGAGGTCACCAAGGTCACCAAGGTACATGAGGTCATCAGGTTACATGGGGTCACAAAGGTCACAAGAAGTCACCAAGGTCACACAAAGGTCACCTGAGGTCATAAGGGACATGAGGTCACCCCGCCATACGCAGACGCACCCCACCTTCCCCGATGCACCCTACCCAACGCACACCATCCTGACCCCACCCAGATGTACACCACCCGACCCCTCCCGGACGCACCCCACCCCACCGCCTCCCGACGCACCCCAACTCGCCACTAACACACACCCTGCACCCCCTCCTTCAAACACCCCACTATTCCCTCTCATATGATTCACACACAAGATGTAAGGTATAGTAGGTTTGCATGTAGCAAAGGAATTTCGCATATCCGATGTACTATTTAGCGATCCAGCATTACGATATTTAATTAGCTCATTACATACCAAGCCACATGTATCAGGAACTTCAAATACAAAAATATGCCACCATATGGGTTTTCGTGCAGTGAAGGATTTGCATATCCTCTGTACCGTTTCAAAAATTACGTCGATTACGCTGATTTTGCTATTCAATAAATAGCTCCATTGCATATGTAACCTTGTCCAAAATATGACCCCACATCTAATCATGTTCGAGAACGTTTTAACCCACTTCCTTCCACAAGTTACATCATTAACGCCTTACGAACTCTCAGATAACGTGCACACAATACTGCGGGAAAAGGGGTTATCATTATGACGCGGGCCAATATAAGCTCATTAAATATCATGAATTGCCAAATAATGCGTCGCAAAGCTACACTAATATTCCTGGCCCTCACTCTATCACCGCTAAAATCAAGTATGAAGTAATCGGGATTAGTGTTTAGATGCCAGCCAGAGCGTTTCAAAAAAGGTTAACCGAATGTCCCTGAAAAATATGCAAATAAGCTAATTAAAATTCATGAATATGCAATAATGCATCAAACGCTACACACATAATTTGCGGCATTGGGCACACCTCACTCTATCATCCATCCTATCAAGTTTGAAGTAATCGGGATGGTGATAGCGTTTAGGCCTTACAGAGCATTTTAAAACAGGTAACCGAGGTCATACGGATGGACATACAGACATACGGAAACACAGAAATTGGACTAGGATGTGCCTCCAGGGAACCCCATTCGTTCAGGCAACACAAAAAAAATCATATCCAGAAAAAAAAAAGAAACCAGATCATTGTGATAGAAATGGTCCTGACCACATAAACATTCATGTCTGGACACATAAAACATTTTTTTTTGATAAAAAGTATACCATTTAAAGAAAATGTATATTGGCGCCACAACTGGCACGTAAGAACATTCATGTATAAATGTCCCAATAAAAACTATACAATCAAACTAAAAAATTATAAAAAAATATAAACTGCTGCATTTTTGCCCAGATGTTTTTACTTTATTTGTTAGACAAGTTCCCAAGCTAAATCCTTCGTTTTATTCCATCCAATTTGATGCGCCCTCAGCGGAGAATATTGTCAGTTGAACACAACGGATAAATACAATTGGCCGTTTCAGAAGGTTCAAGAAACTAAAAGTATAAGGCGTGAGCATCATTGTGGGATAAACCTTTTTCAAACAAAAGAATATGGACAGATTAGGTAATGTTATTATCATGATTGGACTAATCAATATATTATTTTGTCAGTGAAAGCACCAGAAATTATTATGTTGGTGGGTTGAAATGAGGGACCACTCTCAGAGGGGGACAAGTTCATGAAATTATGGAAATTTGGGGAATTTGACTGCTGAAACATAATGTAACAGCCTACAAGTCTGTTGAGGGGACAAAAAGTGCGGACAACAGCTTAATTTGAGGGGACAAGTTCCCCTTCCCCGATTTCCCCCCCTGCCTCAAGATGCCAGGGAGGAATATGATGAAAGAAGCAGACGCAGTATTACAAAGAGAAATAAAGGAAAGGGATGGTTGGTGTTCAAAGGTCGTAGTTTACTTTCAACAAGGGTTGTTTTATGGTCTTACCTTCTGAGGAATCCCGGGAGTGAAGTTGAGAACAAGGAATGTTTTGAATTGAATTCCCAATGCTACATGATTTATAGCAATTGCGACATTATAAAGTTTTATAAATTATGTATATCACAAAAAACAGCACTTATACCTTACTTTTTATTTAATTTTAATAAAGAATGTCTTGAAGGTGATTTTCATTGGCAACCTTTGATGATATCAGGATAGCAAACTGGGCCCAACAGGTTTGACTGTCTCAGATAATTAGCCATAAAATCCTGAACAAGACCCCCAATTACACCACCCAACAAATATCACGAAAAGCTGGAAACACCCTAAAAAAGAATCAGTAAAACTTCACTGAGATGAAACTTAAAGTTTTGCCCAACAAAAAAAATTAATCCTTTGATGGATAGTTTTTTTGGGACATCGTATCAGGGATGTCTCGCGTTACAAGTCGGCCATTTTGAGGGTATGGGGAAGTTATAGGGGGGGGGCAGCTATTTTGTGGTGATGATTCCCAAGGCCGCCGTGTAGAAAGTTGTTGTGTGTCGCGAGAAGTGTTACTGTGCAACGAGGGCCGATGAGAAAGGCTAAGCACGGCAAGTAGTGACTCGGATGAGTAGACAGCCCTATAAACTGGCTGACTGAATTATGTGCGAAAATGCGTCAAACATGCAGCAGTGACATGATCTTAAAAGCCTATTTAAAGGCTGAAATCAGAGATTTCCCGATGAGGTCACACTAATTTTTCAAACACAATTGATTTTTTGCATATACATAATGCTTTCCTTGATACTAATCACTGTGTGAATTAACAAGCTCAAATCGAAGTCCTTCATATTAAAAAATAACACCTTTGTTTATTAAAATTCGGATCTGGAAAAGCTGTTATACACGGTATCCTATGGCAGGTAGGGCAACGTGCACCAAAATGTTACCTGCATTTTGAAAAAAGAAAAAACCCGATTCATCTCTAACTTTGAAATAAGCATTTAGGTGAGTATCGTTAGTTCTCTACAGCACAATTTTACTTTACTACAAGAAAAAAGTTAGATTTCAAAACTCTGAATCCGCCTTTAACAAACAAGCATTAGCCGAGTCATTGCGGCCGATGAAATTTGCACTTTTCTTGTCAAGAAACACATTAAACACAAAGAAAATAAGTTTTGAAAGCGTTACACCTAAATTACCTGTGAAAATCCTTCAAACCCACCAAATTCCTCAAAAAATTGAAACATTGCCGACGGGAAACAGCTCGAAAATCCTAAAAATTGGCATCGTTTTCGCCAAGGACAACTTAAGGACGCTTTTGTGAATCCCAGTTTGATCCAGTTAGCCTTGTCCAGTTTGCCACAATTCTGCTGAAAACAGACGGATTTTTTAACTAAAATGATCCTTTAGGGGAACACCTTTGAACTAATAAACATGGCTGCTGCGCTGAGCACACTGTGTGAAATTTCCGGTCGTCAAAATTAACTGCTGTTGCGTTGGGGACAAAAACTGGAATGAAATTATCTGAAATGAATTTATTCCAATCATCTTTATTAAAAACATCAAACATCATAAGAATGGCACATAAACCCCAAGACAACCTGGCCTTTACTGCCAATGGGCAAGGTGGGGACGTCCATACTATACAAAGCAAATCCTTTTAATTACAGACAAGCGAAAATTAAACTTAAAAAATTGGATAATACACCTAATTGCACTGAAACAGTGGCCAGCACTGGACAATTTTCTTAATCTAAAAAGATATTTTTTTTTAAATCAATTAAACATCACTGAACATCTTGATTACTTATAAGAGTATTTAAGGATAATATTTCGAAATGTCTGATGTGGTTCTTTTTGCTTTACATGTCCAGTAGAGTAAATTTTAGATATCAATTTTAATACTTGCATATAGGAGGTTGCGGGTGTGTTGGTGAATGCTAGGGACACTGTTCATCCCGGCCATTTTCATCCCCGGGACATTTGCATCCCCGGGACATTTTCACCCCGGGAGATTTCATCCCGAGACATTTCATACCCGCGACGATTCATTTCCTAAAATTAAATTGTAGTTTTTTTTAATTACTTATTAACGTTTTAATTATATTTGCATTTGTGCATTTTAAGAAAATAAATTAATTAAATAGATTAAATGTAGGATGCCCTTACCGATCTTCACATTGGGACTTCCTCTTCTTTCTGATCCCCTACTACGGGTTCCGGTAAAAGTTTTCATTAAAAGTAGGAATATTGCGGGATGTCGCATGTCGATCGCTGGTTCAATCGGCCACTCAAATGCGTGACTTACACTCCTTTACTTAGTCTTATTCCCAGTATAGTACAAAGTAACCACATAACCAATGTATGTTGCACAGGTTTGTTTATGCATAATAAAAATATAAATTACATTAAAACTTGATTAAACCAATTGTAAAGATGGCTTCATCGCCGGCTTTCTTTGATGCCGCGGTGGCAAATTCTGCACCTGTAGCTTTGTATATGCATTAGCTGCGAGATATTGTTGAATGCTCACTGTTACGCCGTGATCTGTATCTAGGAGTCAGAAATGACAATTTGATTCTTTCATCCAAAATGCCAATTCCCAAATTTCACTTGGATAAGGACATGTGGCATCTTTATTAGCTTTTTAGATCTAGTGTCCCAGTACAGTCTCCAATGACAATGTGAGTGGCTTTGGAAGGCTGACTGAAAGTTGCGTGGGAATTGTGATTATGTGGCATATATGGCAGGGAATTATGTTCACACTTTTTTTATCGTGGTTACTGATATGGAGGATTACAATAAATGCAACTTTTTTGTCTTTCTTTGGTTTTGAGACCCCATTTCGCTGGTCCACACCGTAGAAAGAAAAAAAAGGGAATCTATTATCTCAACATGAGGACAATTTAGCCAGAAAGAAGAATCTGCAATTTTTAAACCTTTTTTTCATATTTGGAATACGCTTACCTATGTGTTATAACACACGTTAAGGAAGTGAGCCCAATACCCAGTTGTTAAAGCATTGCCCCACCACATTTTTCGAAGAGCGCCACCATTTCCGAGTTATTGTATGGTGTTACACAGTTGCATTGGTAACGGCTGGTTAAACTATAAACTGTGATGGGTAGAAAGCTCGAAAAATGTCATGTTTGCAAACGAAGAAAAATTAATCGGAGATCTCTGATATTAAAAAATTGACGTTGTTGGAAATGGCCTGTCAAATGAAATAGAAGGGACAATAGCGCCATGTACGTGTCTACGCTTCTTCTTATAGAGGTAATTAGACGGTAATTTCATGAGGGTCGGCCTAAAAATTTCATCATGGTACGGACATAAACTTAGCATTTCGCTCTTCAAAAAAAATGTGCGTTATTGCTTTTACAGAGGACACTGGACCGAGGGGGGGGTTCTTAGTGGAAAGGGAGTACGGGGATGTGCGGCCGCGAAGGGTTTGCATTGTCAGCGATTTTGGCAGATGAACGGTCCCTTTTTTTGCAAAATTGAATTGAACGGTTGCATTTCTGAGGTTGCAAGTGATTTTTCCATGGTCAATCAGGTTTGAAGAACAATTACAAACCACAAATGTGAAAATAGTGCTTGCCAGACTGGCTCAAAAATAATTTTTACAGTGTTCTCTCAGCTCACGAAAGCAGGTATAAGGACGGGTAGCAATCTGTCTGGTTGTATATTGTCGGGGTATTGGTTCCAACACCGGAAGCACATCCCTTACCCCAAACCAAAAGTGAGAAAACCCCCCCCCCCCAGGTGAAAAACCGTAGATCCATAGTCACATATTTTAGAGCACCCTTTTATAAAGTAATAACATATTTGCAAAATTGAGTCTCTTTCATCAAAAGGTCTTTATGTATCATTTTCGCAAACATTATACTTCGGCCTCCTTCGAATACTTTGTGATACATAGGAACGAATTTTAACTTGTGATGATTCCACGATGACACATTAATGTGGTCACTTGCAAACAATTTTTAAATTAATCAATTTCAATTCAGTGTACTTTTTCACTTTTTTCTGGAAAAATAAAGTCTTATAGTGTAAATAGTTTTTATACTTTCATATAGTCCTTGAGTTCCTGTAATTGTATTGTGTTTTAAATAATTAAAAAAAACCATTTCATTCCTTTGCATTCATTATTTTCTTACAAATTACATTGATTTGGATTTTATATAATCACATAATTATGTCATATAATTATTATGTCTTTGGTCTACTGTTCTTTGATCATGCTTTTCTTAATTGGTACTCAGCTATACGATATTTGGTTGTTTATACTCTAAGATTATGTTTTTGTGTACTATAGTCCAAATATGCAACTGCTATATGCGTTTTATTTCATCCGCGTTCCTGTTTTCCTTTGTAATCTATTTCCACTAAGCATATTATTAAATTATAATTTAAAGAATTCTGGTGCTTTATTGACCTGCAAAGAAAAATATTCTCAATTAAAATGATCAGAGACATTCCCTTAATGTGCGAAAAATAACGAATGATCCCAATATTGGCAGTTGACTTTTGTAATTGGACATTCCCTTTCAAAGACATCCTGCAGTTAAAAAAATCAAGAATTTGGTAAAAAAAAAAAAAAAAAGGTTGACTTGTCTAAGTGTTTATAGCTCTGATACTCTTTGATCTAAAAAGGTCAAACGCTCACCAATTTCAGAACAAATACCATCTTTGAATTTTCACAGTCCACGTAGAACTGTCGACCTTTTCTAAAGTTTCAACGGTAAGTCTTATTTATATATTTATTTATTACAAGGCGAACTCGTATTTAAGCGATGCGTAAAAAATGTCCCCGCCGAATATCGCGATCACTTAATGACAACTAAAAACTGCCACAAGTCACCCTATGTTGGGCCATCACTAGCTCACCAAAAAATAGTAATGGTTACTCAAGAAAATGGGACTCAAGAAATCTAAAAATTCAGCATGCAAAAAATCCCTGAAAAATTCACTAAATTTAGTAAAATTGATAATTCATTCAATGTGGGCAATCCACTAGTTTTGAAAAAAATCATTGATTTTCTTTTTTCAAAATTTAAATTTGGGACCCAGACGGGGTTGGTAAAGCGGCGAAACACATTGAATGTACATATTTTTCACATTTTCCAAGAAATGTAAACAGGCGGGCAACCAAAAGAATGACCCCACCAGTAACCACTAGAACTAAAAAAAAATTCACCCAAAATCTAATCAGTCGAGAACATTCTCAGCCCACTTTCTTCCACCAAGTTACATCATTATACAAGGTATGAAAAGAAACCTCCAGAAAACTTTTACCCAGGCCTTGCGTTTGCAAAAAATTCATAAATTATGCAAATTAGATACTTAATTAGAATATTTACACCAAAAATATAATCTAGGTTGCGAACTCATCAAACCTGTTCTTTCACCAAGTTACATCATACGCTAGCCCTTCAGCAACTCCAGATAAATTGTACACCAATTTTGACATTTCTGTGCAATATGACCTTTTTCCTTGACATATTTCCCCTACACCTGACAGACCCAGGGGAGGACCCTGGGGGAAGAAATTACAAGGTGAGTAGGGGTATCCCCTCATACTAATACCAAAGTTTGGCTACTCTAGCAGATCTATAAAAAAATGATGGATGCCCAAAATGTTCAGGTTCACATTGTTATCACGGATATAGGGACATAACGACATTAAGGACGGACATACGACGGAATACGGACGGGACATACGGACGGGAGCCCTTTTTAGTCCTCTTCCGAACTTCGTTCGGGGGGGAGGGGGTTTTCGGGACAATAATACCGGTATATTAACACTAGTTTCTATACTGTAGTCTTTCAACGTAGTCCCTGATAAAGGTTTTGAAGTGTCAAAATCGGTCAATTTATATGACACATCAACGATGTACAAGAAGCGGATATAATCGCATTATCATGAGTTTGTCTGTTAGAGTAGCTGTGTAGAAACTAATAACTTTTTTCAGTTTAGAAAGTAATAATGATGGAAGAATATGAAGGAATATGGACAAGAGAATCTTGAATATCAGCTTGACAACTACAACATATCAAAATTATACTGAAACAAAAAGACTTTATACCAGTTTTCTTTGGTGTGAGTTGCCCTATTATCTTTAGAATACCAATTAAACATGATTTAACATTTTTTATACATTCAATTTAAAATTACTAAATTATTTATCATTTTAAGCACGGACTAACGGAATGACACTAATTCTATTAGTGCTACACAACTGATCAGCAATTTTCTGGGAGTGAAGTTTTGAAGTCAGAAGTCCGGATATGGTGTCTATAATGTACCTTTATGAACATTATGCCCCCTTTTTAAAGGCATATTTAATTAAAATTCCTAACCCCTATTTAAACATTTAAAGGGTTTATTTAATTGTTGGGCCAGTATGACTATTACAATTAGCAACAATGACCATGTGTAGGTACAGGTTATACAAATGTTTTCTTAACTTACTACTTGAAGGGAAGCGACTTCTTCTGTCCATTGTGGCTAGAGGAATTGCCTAAATACAGAAGGAACCGTATAACCATCAAATCGGAACCTTCAATGGTTATAATCTAAACCATCAAACCGGACCTTGATGGCTATTACTATATCCAACTAATAAAAAGTATAACAAAAAAAATAAACACAGCACAAAACAAGCAAAAAAACAACAAAATGAAAAATGAAAGAAAGAAGATGTGTGCACCTCTTTAAGATATCAATTCGGACTTTTGAAACCCTAAGTTTTGCTTTTATCCTTTTTTGGTTTAAAAGTGTAGTTTGGGGACCCGAACCCTAATAGGGATGAACTCTTTCTAATCCATCATTTAAAGCAACAAAGCCAAGATAAGATAGCTCCCGTGACACACCTTTCAGAACAAGGTTTGAAATTTTTGGGAGAAGAGGGCAGGGCTTGAAAAAAATGAGGGAAAGGAAAATGGGGTAAACAGCACAAGGGTTAAACAACTTTGAAAATCGCCAAATCGGCACACCTTTTCTGCCCTGAAAGACACCAAAATGTAAACAAAAATCATAAAAACTTACATACATACGAGTTAAATTAATATTCCGTTACTAAGAAAAACAGGGTTAATACTGAAAAACGAAGTGGATTTTGGTAGAAAAAGGAGAGGAATTTCCGAGTAAAACATGCACTCGTTAGAAAGTGAAGGACGCCATTCTAAAAGGGCCCGAAAAAACTACTTCTGGTAAACCAGTACTGATTGGTCCAAAAGTTAGAGGATAACCAAGGGGCATCTCGATTGGGTAAACAGCGTGCTTTGGAATGAGAATACGCCACACGCAAGACTACGCGGTTCAAGCCTCACCGGAGAGTGGTTATCGGCTTATCGGTAGATCGAAAAATCGAATTTTTTTTTGACCATTTTCCTTCAATTTGAAGGCTATTTTAAAACAAAAATGTGTTTTAAAGCAGCCTTTGGATAGAAGAGAGGGTTCTGAAGGGGAGTGGATCGATTTTGGGGTTGAATTACGTCGTATTTAACCAGTAAAACCTTGTAGGGTCCTAAATGACACTTTGCACCCTTTTTGGGGGGATGTGTAACGGGAAAAATTAACATGATTTTCAGGCCAAACATATGGGGAAGAAAATGAAAAAAGAAGAGGGGGATTTTAACAATTTTGCTCTAAAACATTACAAAACTATATGAAAGTTCTTCCTTCTAATTTTCTTACCGATTGTTGAGGATTGAAAGTTATAACTTTTGTTTTCAGATGAATGAAATCATGAAATCAACTGGCGAAAAAACATTTAAAAATGGGTCTTCTACATAGTACGACTAACGGAAATTATGAAAAACGTACAATTACTGTTAAATAATTGATAAAAAGTAAAAAAAAAAAAAAAAAAAAAAAAACATCTGTTTTATTCATTGCTCAATAGATATCCTGGAGAAAAGCTATCTCAAAATTTTGAGTCGATCCGATCTTTGCGGTTTGTGTTTTTTATGAGACACAATGCTCAGGTCACCACGGTTCCCATAGGGCTACTGTGCTGTAATTCTGTCAGTTTACGGACAGAAACTACAAAAACCTTGCGAATTTACTTACTTGTGATGCGACACGGAATTTGCCAGTACAGGGCCAAATCCAAAATTTGTCAAACTTGTGCGAGGGACGGAATTTCATTTTTCAATGGCCATTTCTTTCCAGTCAGGAATGAAGGACACGCTGAAGTATATTTACATGAATAACCATAGACAAGTTATTCCGAACAAAAAACATAAAACAGATGGCCACGATCAAACAAGTTCCATGGCAACCCAACAGTAATGTTTGCGAGGGACGGACGGAAATTTGTCCGTCCCCTCGCAAAAAATTTTCATTCAATCTAATCCCTTCATACAAACGCCTGCACCTGTGTAATTTTTAACTTAAAGTATACAGGCCATGATTAAGGCATTACCCAATTTGACCTACTTCCATAATCCCGTAAAAGCGAAAAAAAAAAAAAATATGGCTTAACTTCTACTTCCAAGTAGTAGTGCCTTTATCATGGACAACTCATATGTGTACCAAACGGAGGGACGGAATTGCGATTTACGTAACATACGCGCTAAACATATTGCATCGCTTTATAGAAACCATGTTCCATTGTGGCCATGTCATTTCTTCCCTGCAATAAAGTGCCATTGCACAGAGTCATTCCTAAAAAACCCACTCAAAAGCTGTCCAATCTACCACCACAAGGCAAGTTGGGCCAATTGAAAGCCTTTGTCACTCAAATGGCCGCTCCCTCGACACAAAAAAAACGGCTTATTTTTGGATTTGCCCAATCTAGTAAGTCAAGATAGCCTAGGCACAGTGGGGATTTACCCACTTAGGCTTAAATGAGTTTAGTTTTCAGTTACAGTCAGAAATCATTATAAATTTATATGGGAGTGTAGTGTTCCGTAGCCGTTATACGGCAACTAAACCCACGGGCTTTTGGTTGTTCCGTTAGCTACGTTATAGTTCTAGGCTATATAACCAAAAACGGGGCTCTTTGGCTTTTCGATTTGTTCCCCGGGCTTTGTGGTTAGGGTACCAGCCGTATACGGCTACAGAGCGTGTCCACAGTGGATAGGTTATATAGCCGGACAAAGTCATGCGTGTTTTGACGGACCGATCTATGCCATTACTTCATGGACGACGTTGTGCAGCTGACTGTCTGTTAACAAGAGATTTCACATATCCACATCAAGTGTCACTTAAAAATCGAAAGTACTCCGTACTAAAAAAGTCGGATAAAATAGAGTTCTAAGCAAGAAGAGAGAAGTAACCGGTATCTAGATAGTACTGATTTTTGCCAGGATGTTATTTAGGCTTTTCAATCAAAAATAATCCCATCGAAAGGAATGATGAGTGAGAAATGTTTTCTTTGGTACAAAAAATGTGCAATTTCTAATTATTTCTATAGGAGCAGAGCCAAAATACGAAATTCAGCCTCTTGTGTTTAAACATTGAAATATAAGCAATAGGAATTAGGATTCGACACCGAGTTTTGGATTCCCGATCCCTAGCCTGTGGCAATTACAAAACTCCCCTCCATTGAATGTGTTATAAAATGAGAGTTTGGCGAGGGCTAAATTTTAAAAAAAAAGTAGTGTAGGCCTATACCATTTTAAGAAATGTATGTTAAAATATCAAAGTATTTAGGATCAAATGATGGAGTCCATGATTATTTTGTTGTATTCTAGTTAAAAATTTCATCCAAACGAGAACCGTATGTATTCCTGGAGCTTTTTTGTGAGCAACGATTTATTCCTATTAAAGAAAATGCAATTATTACAAATACGTTTGCTTTTCATAAGCGCTTTATCTGTACGCCGGGATCAAAGCGAAATTATATTTAGATTTAAAAACACGACAATGCAGGAACAGAAATTCTTTCTCGTTTTTTTACAAAAATTATTTAATCTAGAGATCAAAAGCTTAGTCTTTTTGAGATAAATTTTTAAGTGGAAAAAAAATTAAAGTATCGCGATATCTGAGGAAAACAATAAAATACATAAGAATACGAAAGAGATTTCAGTTTGTACGAAGTTACATTTGATTATAACTTTTGAACGGAAAAGCTCCCATTGTCGTCAAACAAAAAAGCAATATACAAGGTAATTTCTTCCGTCAGTTTGAATTTGTAGATCTTATTTTTAGACCCTCTGAAGGGGTAATTCCACTTAATGTTATGCATTATCATAAGAGCAACGATTAATAAAACCAGAGACGAACATAACTAAATAGATTGTATTTCGTTCTCAGATTAAACAAAAAAAAAAAATAAAAAAAATACAAGTAGATTAAGGAATAAAGAA
>JAMKCH010036753.1:0-14565 GCA_023653785.1 Ophioderma brevispina | reverse complement strand
TTTCATAACCTTTGACGCCTGGATTATTAATTTTACATAAATGCGACTTTTTGGAATTCTGAAAGTGGAATTTGGAAAACCAGCAAAAGGTAAACTTTGAGTATGTGGCTCTTATGATGCGGAACATTTTAAATTCATTCCGTTCTCGTGAAAACTAGCGAGAGGGCCTCCTTCATTTCCTATCCGGCGTTTTCCTTTCACAATTGTGTCACGAAGAACCATTTCTCAGCTTAAAGGGGCGTGCACTGTTTCGATCGTCTTTGGACCCCCCGATTTACCCGGAAGTAGTATCGAATTGATATCGATTGAAAGCCCGTATTTTTCATGTCGTCCTGGAATTTGAGCTCTGAAATCCATTTTATTCCAGATATAAACAAAAAACCGCCCCGTTTTAGTGGTTAAACACTTTATTAGCACAGTATTGATAGGGCGTTGAACACATGCATTATTGCGTTACCATCAAAACCGCAAGTTTGTTTCCCACGGTACTTGATGGGGTTTATGTGCAAGTGCCAGGCCGTCATATCAAGTAGAGAACACAATCAAATATCGGACAACACCTTAATCTTTCAGATGTGATATTTTTGATATTAAACATTAAGGCAATCAAACGCGGTTCATGAAGTAACAGCTTACTTTTTTTTCAAATTTATTTTAAGAACTCATAAATATATATTGAGTATTTGACTATTTTTTTAAATCAAACTTAATCGATTGTAATTGCACCAAATCTACATAGTATGCACAAACATTTTATAGGGTGAAAAATTGTTTGTTTTTTTATTTGCCGAATTAATGAATAATAATAATCTCGAGCAATACTATATAGATTTCACATTTATATATATGTGTAAATTTGCTTGTGTTTAACACATGAATACATGCACATGGTCTTTGAACAGACGTTCTTGAATCGATGTTCACATAAATGACAGTTCTCAGAACTTCTGAAAGCACGCCATACGTTCATGATGGGGGAGCTATAAATGAAACGATGTGTGTATAGATGTGGACCACGTGAGAAAAAATGGGGATATAGAAGGGGGAACGCAGTGTAAATTTCGTTATATTATCTAAAAATAACATGAGTTGAAACTTTCACGCATCATGCTTTTGGGACTGTTTTAAAATTAAGTCAAAAAGTGTACGGGCTATTCTCGAAACTACCCAAACTCCCACCGCCCGAAAACTTATAGGCAAAGGCTTTTTGCAATTCCCCCATTTTCACGAAAGAAATCGCTTCTATTGATTTCCATTTTAGTATATCGTGACTATTCCCGAAAAGACATCTGATAACACATGTGTTTACGGGAAAGTGTATTCTTCAAAAAGCGCAGCTTCGATGAGAGTGGTGTTGTAGGAATATGTCATTGCACTGTTGAGGCGTTTAGGGTGAGAATCAGTGACTTAGTATCAGAAGTCTTTTAAGTCGCCCCTTTGTGAATTTATTTGTCATACCCGCATTGAAAAGGCATTTCATTCACGTTTAAGAACAAACTCAATTTAATTTGGTCTCAAAAATGACTGAGCTGTAGTCAATTAAAGGAATTGCGGTTTTTTCACTGTAAACACAAGATAGGCAGTTCTTAGTTGTTTTGTTTTGTACTGTTTGGGTAATGATATCAAACATGTTCAAGCTCTTTAAAACTGGTCAACATTATTATTAATACCAAAATTGCGACATCGTTAGAGTATAAGAAAATTATGCCCAAACAAATACTCACCATTAATAATGCATTCTTCAAGGTCACTATACATTTATTCTGAATATGCATAATGCTAATCAAACTTCGCTAAATCCCAATTTGTTTCTCGAAAAGTTAAAGTCAAAAGATTTACCGATCTGTGTTACAAGTGACAAAACCCAATGATTTTATTGAAATGGACATAACCCAGTGATTTGACTGCATCAATGTGATTTGTTCTTTTGAAAAAATAAATGAGTATAACTTTGCAAATATATAAACATATTTTGCATAAAGTGTTTACTAAAATCATGAATTGGGGACGATTATTAGGCATTTTTTGGGACACTCTGATAGGGCATATGACAATGGACTTGTCAGGACTAGAAATTTTCACGCGTTGCAGGCAATGAATCCGGTTTGCCATAGTGTGTCGTCAGTTCTAGAAAGGTCGTTGAACGTTTATTTATCTCACTTCGTATAACCTTAATATTGTGTGTCGTCTGCATGGAATTGGAATTGTATGGAATGGATGGATGGAGTGGAGGATGCAGCCCGGGGGCTGCAGAGGTACGGGATGGCTTGCATGGTCCATGCATGGATGGATGAATGGATGGATGGATGTATGGATAAATGGAATGGATGGATGCATGCATGCAGACATTGGATATTTGGAATTGCATGGATGAATGTATGACGCATGGATTGATGGATGGAAGGACGGATGGGTGGATGGAGGGATGGATGGATGGGTGGATGGATGGAATGGATGGGTGGATGGTGGATGGATGGATGGATCGATGGATTGATCGAGGATGGATGGTGGATGAGGATTGGTGTGTGTGGGGATGAATGGATGGATGGATAGATGCACGGATGGATGGATGGGTGGGTGGGTGGGTGGATGGATGGGTGGGTGGGTGGTGGGTGGATGGATGGATTGGATGAATGGATGGATGGATGGTGAATGGATGGACGCATGATGAGATGGATGGATGATGGATGGTGGATGGATGGATGTGGATGGATGGATCATCCCGGGGATGCATCTGTCACTGGATGGATGCAATTGATCCATGCATGGATGGATGAAGGATGGATATATGATAAATGATGGATGATGCATGCATGCATACATGGATATTTGGTTGCATGGATGAATGGATGGACGCATGGATGGATGATGGATGTGGAAATGGAATTGATGGATGGATGATGGATGGATGGATGAATGAATGGATGGGTGGATGCATCCCTGGCTGCATATGTAACGGCATTGTATGCATGGATCCATGATGGATGGATGAATGATGTATGGATAAATGAATGGATGGATGTATGCACTGCATGCATACATGGATATTTGGTTGCATGGATGAATGATGGACGCATGGATGGATGATGGATGGATTGATGTGATGGATGGATGGATGAAGGATGGATGGTATGGATGAATGGATGGACGCATGGATGGATGGATGGATGGAGGGTGGATGGAGAGAGGGATGGATGGAGGGATGGAGCCTCCGGGCGGATGCATAGGTACGGATGATGCATGGTCCCATGCATGGATGGATGACTGGATGGATGTATGGATAAATGAATGGATGGATGCCATGCATGCATACATGGATATTGGTTGCAGGGTGAATGGAGGACGCATGATGGTATGGATGGAGGGATGGAGATGGATGGATGGATGGATGGATTGGATGATGATGAAGGTATGGGTGGATGCAGCCCGGGGATGCTATGTACGGATGGATGAAGGGATACATGAATGGATGATGAATGGATGTATGGATCAATGAATGGCTGGCTGGATGCATGCATGCATAACATGGATATTTGTTGCATGGATTGAATGGATGGACGATGGATGGCTGGATGATGGATGGATGGATATAAGGATGGATGGATGGAGGGGATGCACGGATGGGTGGAGGTGGAGGAGGAGGATGGGTGGGTGGGTGGGGATGGATGGATGGATGGATCTTGGTTGCATGGAATGAATGATGGCCGCCGCCCGCATGGATGGATGTGAAGGGGATGGGAGGGGATGGTAGGATGGATGGGTGGGTGGGGGATGGATGGGTGGTGGAATGGATGGATATTTGGTTGCAGGGATGAAAATGGATGGACGCATGGATGGATGGACGCCAGGGATGGAGGGAATGGGGATGGTGGACGGATGGATGGAGGATGGAGGATGGAAGATGGATGGATGGATTGAATGGATGGATGGTGGATGGATGATGGCTGGATGATGGTGGGTGGATGGATGGAATGGATGAGCGGATGGATGGGCGAGGGCTGGATGAACGATCGGATATAGATGGTGGATAGGAGGCAAGGGATGAAAGGGAGTGGGGAGAGATCGAAGACGAAGGGGATAATTGATGGAACGAGATGGGGCTGGATGAATGAATAAGAAAGATTAATGGATAATTGGATAAATGGATGCATAGATGAGTGAGGAATGACAGGTGGATGAGGGGACAAATTGGAGTGTATTTTCTGCTATCATATTCATTATTAATTGGGTCTTTAAGCCGCATTAATCGCACTACTTAACCAACTTGTTCTCTCATTTATTTCCATTATCATCTTCCCGACCTAGTCTATAGATAAAGATGTCATCATCATCGCGTATGACTCATAGTGGCACTACAAAACACACGACGTGGCCTCAATCTTGATTGTCTCTTGAATATAGCGAGCATCAACGTACGGGGCCTGTAGTTTATTCCCACATTTACCATATTTAAAATCATGCTGTCGGGGAAATTAAACCACCCCCATTATTATAACAGCGCGTTTCCTATTTCCAATTACATAGCTGGGAGTATAGAGTTCATTATTCCCAGAGTAATTTACATAATAGTAAACGATATTTATTTGTTTCTTTCACTCTCTTATAATTTATTTTGGTGTAATCGGTACCCTCGTTCTCGTATATGGGATGAATATACATGTTGTATATGTCCTATTACACTTAACATTTCCCTATGGGGATAGGGATTTTTTTGACTGAGGTATAGGTAGTGGGGTTGGTTTCAAATAAAATGAATCTCCCGACCATGCATGTACATACCTCGGTCGTAATAACATACAAAAATCACACGGCAAAATCTGGAGTGTTAACTTTAACACCATGGGTGTTAATTTCAACACCCTCCTGACAATGGGACCGCACCACTGGTGTTAGATTTACACCATTTCGGTGTTAAATACCACCATGTTAGTGTTATATTAACATAAATTTGGTGTTACAATGAATGATATGACACTGCTTGGCGTTAATTTTACACCAAACGTCGGTGTTAATTATTTTTAGCGATCACTTTGATTTTGCCATATCTCCATCACGTCACTGTACAAACCATTGTAAAAGTTATATACATGGCAGACAATACCACCTACCAAAAATATGGCATATTAAAAAATGACATTTGTGTTCAGTATATGTAGATTGGACCTTTTAGAACACATATTGACAACTTTTTTGATTGCACATATATATACGAGTCCGTGTTAATTTGTATTCCCTTTTTCCGAATTTGAAAATAATGTTTTCCCCTAATTTTAAGGTTTCATTTGTGAAATTCTAATTTTATTGCTTGTTATTAATTTATGCCCCTGCATGTGTGGTATAAATGTGCAAAAATTCCTTCTGGAAAGTGGTTTCCTGGGGGGAGGGGGGCAGGTCCATGGAACCCCCTTGTTCACCAACGGAAGTAGGAAGACCTTGTCTGCTTAAGTGTTAAAATTAACTCCTATGGTGTTAAACTTAACACCCCAATTTTTGCAGTGAAGTAAATTATAAGCCCAACATTAAAACTGTCAAATATTTGCAGTGTGTGATGCACTGTAGTTTTGAGAAACGCCACTGCCCCCTTAAATCCTCAACCGATACCAGCTACCATCTCTGACCGTTCCGTTGTTCAAGTACATCGTTATACCCGCGACCAGAGACGAAATCCTTGCACGGACGGCGTATATCTATACTCAGTTGTGAAAATTAAACGCGATTTAACCCTTGATATTTAAGAGCGTATTGTCAATAACATTTAAATATAATAGGCAAGGCATATAGTGTGCATGACGTTTATTTTAGCTGGGTGTTAGTGTAGGGTAAATTGCATCACAATATCAAAACGTGAAATTGTAAAGGACAGCGACCCCCCCCCCAGTTCTAAAGGTAAATAGCCAAATTAACAAATAATTCGCATGAAAAATATATGAATAGAAATCATGCAAGGACACTGACGCTTGGTTACCTTTAATAGTCCAACAAATCATGCTTACTCCTTAAATGTAAAAGAATAAAAACACCACGCTCAAAAAACCTGAAACTTTTGTAAACCACTCCAAAATGAGTGAAAATCGGAGTTGGCCCTCCGTGAGCTCACCCACTGTGGGATTCTTAAAAGAATGGAAGTGCACTGTTTTCTGAATAGAATTTCACTCTTTTATAGTGAATTTTCTCCTTGGAGTGGTCTAAAAGAGTTTCATTCTTTTTGAGAATGAGGTTTCAGTCTTTTACTTTTAGAGAGTATATCAAGTGACTTTTTCTTCACCTTTAGATGACCCCATTCTCCAATTACCATTTTAAGCTGACGAATGCTCACCCATTGACCCCAAAATGATTTTTGACTTCTTATCTCTCAAAAACTCATATAATCCACTCCTCAAGAATCATCATGAGTATCTTAGGATAATGCCATTCCATTTCTGTGCAAGAAGCGACATTTTAAGCATTTTTTAAATGACCTCAAATGACCTCATACGACCTATGACATCTTACTTTTTGCACCCATGCATGCGGATTACGCTTCAAGATAATCTTTCGAATGCCCTCGTAACTCGGGGGGGGGGGGTTAGGTCCACTTTTACCCCAAAAGAGTCCACTTTTTCGAAAGTCCCACACCTCCAAAATAAATCCTGCGTATACGACCCTATTCAAACCAAACTCATAATGCATAACAATGTACATGCATTAATTACTAAATGAGATGTTTAGAAGTGTAAGGCCAGGTCATAGGTCAACTAGGAGTCATTTGAAAAATCGTGTAAAATTAAAATGTCCTTTTTTGCACCCGGTCCATTTTTGACATTTTTGAACATCTCATCACCAAAAAGTGGACTTTCTTGTGAAAATTACTCTAAAATGTGGACCTTTTTATTTTAAAAAATCAGCAAATAGTGGACACTTTACCCCTTTTTTTGGAATTTGGGGTACCAACCTTCGTCCTTCCCATACAAGCATGTGTTTAAATTATCCTCTGCACTATTAAATATAAACCTGCAAATAAACAGTGTTTTGACTGGCAGCTGGGACTCACAACGTGCAGAACGTAAAATACTAGTAACCGGAGCCGTAAAAATACAAAACCATTGTAGGGAACATAACATAACGGTGTGAAATTCCAGCTTCAACGTTGTTGGTTTTTGACTTATTTAAACAATATTAAGACTTAAAAACGTTATTACAATCTTCTGACCAAATTTTCACGTTGCATCTAAGACACATGGTTGTAAAAAAAAGTTATATTTCGGGCAAACAATTTTGAGAAAAAAGGCAAAACGAAGGGAAAACGTGAAGAAATAAAAATTTAAACCAGTATATACTTTGTTTTATATGGTAATGTACATATTCTAATGTCACCAATTAGGGCCTACTTAATCAACATGAGTGAACTTAACACATGTACCTTACATAGACTCGAAACAGGGCCTTAAGATTACAAGTCCTAAACTTTATCCACTACGCTACATGACTTTACAGATATCAGATGCTAAAATTAAATCTATATGTGTACTACTTTTTTTTCAAATTAAACTAAATAATTATAATTATATTAAATACGAAAAAACAGAAATCGAGTTCTACAAGAGTTTTTTGACTATTTTTTAAAAATAAAAGGGAAAATAAGATTTTGCATTTTTTTAATGAAATTACTTACAACGTTATTTAACACATTTTATAGGTTGAACTATTTTCACAGTTCATATTCTTACATTATAAACAAGTAAGTTACAAAAGAACCTAATATTACTGAAAATATAATAACGGTCAGCGTATAAATACTACCTTTTTTAAAATATGTAGTATTATTTTCTAACCACTGTTTATTTACAATCTGTCTGCTTCCAAACTGTAATTTTATGTTAAGTAAAAGTAATAAAGCGTGAAGATTATTGAATAATCGGTGTTTACCGTAATTTAAAAGGTAAAGTCTGGTAAAATTAGGAACATTTTAACAGTGTGCCTTCCATGTAAATCACTACTATCTACCGTAGATAGCAAGTCAACTGAAACCAGCGAAAGTCATATTCCATACGGTATATTGTAACCATGCACGGCATTCACACCAGATGTAAACATCAACAAGCCTTTAGAAAACATGTTGTTGATTCTAAAAATACCTTTTCAAGGAGCGCAAAGGTACTACTGCAGCACTCTTAACTGACTTTTCTCTTGGTTATCCGCAGTGAGTCTGTACGAGCATGTCACATTTCCATAAATTGTACTCAATTTTCTCAATCACCATGACTTAATTTTGGAAAACAGTAAACGACCTTCACCGAAAGTTGTATTTGTATGGGCGCGGCGAGGACGCACATTCGCACAATCACAAAGAATTCCATATAGCAACAAGCTTCGCAGGGCATGCAAAGTAAAGAGGAAATTTTCGAATATGAGGACCCATCCTCAGCGCATATTGTTTTATATAGAGGATGTGGTCGCATCCCCACCCATTCCCAAAAGGGCCACCCTTTGCTCAATAGTAACATAAAGAGGTAAAACATTGAGTGAAAAAAATGGAAAAACATCCATTTTTTGTGATATTTGAAAATTTTCGAAATGGGCTATCTCCTTTTAATTGAAAAAGTCAATTTTTGGAGTCCCACACCCCCAGAAAATCAAACCTAGCTACGCCCTGGTTTTCAATCATTTCATCTGTATGTAAATAAGTACATATTGGAAATATTACATATCATGTCACGAATTCGAAATGTAAAGATATCTACCGAATTTCTTCAACGACCGTGGAATATAATGCCTTTAACAACCCGGGTCCTTCGCTGAAAACAACATTTTTGAGAAATTATTCAGATAGTCAGTGTACACGTTTGCGAAGAATCTTCTAAACTTAAAAGGGTTCGAGAGAATAGCATGCTATCTAATTGGCTGAAGAACACCTGATGAGAATATTGCATGAATAAATGATGATATAAATGGGCCCTATGAGGCCTACCCAATGACGTAAATAAAATTAGACTGCAACTTTTTCTCCACTTTAAGTACCCCATATTCCCCAATTGCCATTTTATAAGCTTGACGAATGCCCATCCATTTCCATGGAAGCGGTAATCTTTATTCTGCTCAAAGAGTACCGTTTGTGAATGACTTGCTATTTCTGTGCAAAAAGAAGCATTTTAAACTTTTCAACAATGACCTCAAATAACCTTTGACCTCTTATCCTGGAACACCCAAGGCCTCTGGACTGTTCCCGGTTAATTCTTTAGAATGGGCACGAACACGCTTATTTAATTCGCTTATTTTTGCTGATTACCAATAATAGGCCTACTAACGAGCGAGTTGGCGGACGCTTGTTTCGCACCTACCGAGGTCAAAGTTCCATACTAATACAAATATTAGAATTGTGATTATTACTCTGTTAAATACGTCACACTCATCATAGCTATAACCTATTATACTAGCCCACGCTATTTTGGAAGCCATATTGGAAATCTGCAAACAAATCGTGCCTGATCTTTTCCACTGTAAAATTTCTGAACAAACCACATACCTGAGCTGCATGGCGTTCTGGATATCTATGGATCATTTTATAACCGAGGGTCGCCTGGAGAAATCAACGAGAAAGTGCATTTTTCCGTCCTGTAAGTTTTAGGTATAATGGGCTTGGGCGGTGCTCATTTAAGTGTCCGCCAGTGAGCTCGTTGAATCGTGATGGCAGTCCGACCTGTAACCTTTTATTAATCAATCTCTATGGGAACACCTCATATGACCCACTCAAGCTCTGGGATAATTCTGAGCATTTTGATGAGTACTCCAACCAAGTTGTATGAAAACTAATTTCACTATGCGTTCTGGTCTTTTGTAAACATTTATTTTTATTAATCACTCGGTCATTCAGTACCTAGCCTTCGCGATATTTTTTTTTTAAAAGGTGCAATTTAAAATCACTATCAATACTGTAAAATGAAGTGTTTAGAAAGTATGGACAAAAACATGTTTTGATCATGTTTAAATCCTAAACATGTTTATAATTTAAACATAAGAAACATGTATTAATCCTAAACATGTTTAGGTTTTAAACATAGGCTAAACATATTTTTGTCCATACTTTCTAAACACTTCATTTACAGTGAATTGTCAACAATACGCATGGCCCGTTTCTCATTTTGTTGGACTTTTACAAATCAAGGGGGTAAACGCATTCAAAACCATCCTTCCGTGCGGCGCGGACATTTTGAATATGCCAGCTGAATAATTATCCATTTGGGGGGTCTTGTAAAACACATAATGTGATTCGATACAAACAATCCCCAAAATATCAGTTGTTGGATGGTTGGTGCTATTGGGGTGGTTAAATTTTGTCCTAACCCATGGCCACACAACGAATTAAAGACACAGCACAGGTCGTCTTGTATTTAAATAAACCGCCTCAATGAATACTCTTTTCACCGAAGCGCGCTTTGCATTATTGATAAAAAAGATATCCTGAGCAACATGGATTCCAGGTACAGCTATTATTACACCTGCACCCTCCTAACACAATACATTCTTTGTAATCACTACCGATTAGTGTAATGCAAAGCGCAGCACCCCCGTTGTGGAAGAAGCGGAGGCAGCATTGCTTTCTATTGTTAGTACTCTCATGTTTTTCTTTTGTCGGCAAAATCATGCAGACTGTGAATTTCTAAAGATTGACGTAACGTTTTGCCACTCTCTATCTATTTAGAACCTCTTTTGTTTACAATGCTCATGGGAGGCAATCCATTCAATAGTTCATGCATATCGTTTCCGTTACCGCATGATTAAAAAAAGAGAGAGTTAATTGCTTGGTAGGGTAAAGTATGATTACAGTGGTTTAATAATATAATAGAACCAGTTATTCTTTTGGTTAGATGCGATGTCTGGCATTAACTAGGAGCCCAGATATTCTCATTCCCATGGCACAGTTCAGTTATTTTCCATTCAATGGATGTACTTCAAAATCCAATCCCCTGCATTTTAATGATACCCAGAATACACAAGGTCAATTCATGTTAATAGCTATACATGTAACTATCCTGAACTGTGTGCCTTAGTGGCTGAGCTTACCATCGCTCATAGTGAATTTACTGCCTTTTTGAGATGTTAAAGCAAAAGGTTGCATTTCACGAAGATATCCTTGATGTTAACGCCGAGGGTTTTATGTTAACCCATCACATGATGCATTGCAATGTGCCTATCCGTACTGTACTAAACACGTGGCCAGTATTTTATTGATAAAAGTGTTTAAGAGGTTTAAGACACAACATTTCTGATCTGATTTTAAAATGATCCTCAAGTAGTAGCGCTTTGTGGGCTAAAATTAGAGTAAAAGTCAGGGTTTATGTTAACACCAAAGAGGTTCTATATAGATAGAGAGGCAAAACGTTACGTAATCTTTAGAAATTCACCGTCTCGCATGTTTTGCCGACCACAAAGAAAACCTAGAGTACCAACAATAGAAAGCAATGGCTGCCTCCGCTTCTTCCACATACATGGGTGCCGCTTTGCATATACACTAATCGGTAGTGATACAAATTAATGTATGTGTTAGAGGTGGCCATGTGTAAAAATATTGTACCTGGATCATTGTGCTCAGAGAGCTCTCTTTTTTTCTCATAATGTCATGCGCGCTTAATGGTGACAAGATGTAATCGTTGAGGCGGTTTATTAAATCAAGACGACTGATGTGTCAGTTCCCTTCGTTGGTGTGGCCATGGGTAGACAAACTTTAACCACCCATAGCACCCACATCCACAACTGTTTGTTGGCGGATTTTTGTATCAATTGACATTTGGTTATAAAGCACCCAAATGATAGTATTTCCGTGCAATATTCAAAATGGTCAGCGCCCAGCACGGACGACTGGTTTTGAAGCGTTTTCACCCCTTGTTAACACGACTAATTGAGAGTGAATTAACCAAAACTGGTGGCAGTTGTGGGATGGACCCATACACCCATGGTTTTTAAGTTGACTATCAAAAAGAATACAAGCAATTGATTTTCGTCAGGTGTTCTTCAGCTAATAAGAGCTAATAAAGTTGAAGCTATTTCCCTCTGAACCCTTGCAAGTTTAGAAGATTCTTACAACCAAGCCAACGTCTATATACTATAGTGAAGGTAATTTTCCTCAAAAAGGTTGTTTTTTCAGGACGTATCTGGGGCATATTATATTCCACGGTCCGTTTGTGTTGAAAATTGCGGTGTATTTACTTTAAACGGTACTCGTGACATTATATTAATATTTTCACACTAACTTGCATACAGAAGGAATAATCAAAATCAGGGGTGAATCAAGTTTTGATTGCGGTGGGTGGGTTAAAAATGCCCTTTTGGCTGTTTAAAAAATCATGGTAACAACCCACGGCCTTAACCCCTATAGCCCAATTTTGGGATTTTTTTAAATGGAAGTTTTTCGACCTTTCTCTCAAGTTATTGTGCTATTGAGTCAAAAGGTGGACTTTTGGGAATGGCAGGCGGTCTCTGCGAGACGCCGCAACCCCCGAAATCAAATTGCGGCTGACGATGGGCTATTCGAAATTGGTCTCTTGCAACTGCGAATCTTGTTGGCTAGGGTATTCTTTCTATGTCCGACATGTCCAACGCTCTCTCAGATCAATATGCAGCTTTTGATAATTTTTGTAAGATCCTTACCTTTTCCAAAATTACGTCATGGTGATGGAAATCGGTTAAAAATTTTGGTAATGTACCAAACATGCTCCTAAGTGAAACTGCGTTGTTGTTGTTCAGATAGTTATCCCTTTGAAGTCAGTCCAAGAGTTCTTGATTAGTAACCTTTCGCGCTTCCTCGAAAAGGTTTTTTTAGAATCAACAACGTGTTTCTTAAGGATTGTTGATGTTTACCATCGAATGCCGTCCATGGTTACAATATGGAATATGACTCTCCCTGGTTTCAGATGCGCTTGTTATCTACGGTAGACAGCAGCGATTTACATGCATTAGCAGAGGAGGATTAAACCATCCAAAATGCATCGCAAATGATACATCATACATCACATCCTAAACTCATGTCAGGGATAAAAGTGTTCAAAAAGTTTATGAACCACAAAACGTTTATGCTCAATACTAAAAATTCCTGATATGAGTGTACAAGTTAGGTTTTTTTAGTGTTTAAGAAAGGATTCTTTGTTGGATCACAATGACCTCCATTGGATGAAATTCCAATATCATTTTGTCACTAGCTATATTTACAGGACCCGAAAAACTATTAAAAGACAAACTAGGAAATATTAGTTATAGCAGATACATGGTTCCCATCTCCTTAAAGGAATTCAGTTGTACCAAATCAACATTGTGTTTTCGTCTAATAAACATTGTTTTTTTCCTCGAAAAACTTTGTTTTTTGCACTCTTTCATTTTTTCTGTTAAAATAACACCTTTTAAAAATTTGTATTGTTTTTTTGTAAAGAATGATATAGTTTGCCATACCCGCAGTCATCAAGAACAGTCGTCAAGATGGACACGGTCGCATTGCCCCACCTTAAATCTGCCCCTATGGGCTGGGGGTGTGGAGTGGAGTCAGTTCTCTATTACGAAAACTATAGTTGTAGGATTTCAAATCGTTGTGAGGATTACTGTAAAAACATTATTGATGGACATTTGTTCGACATTTGATGATTTAGCATGATACAGTAACGGTGCATTTCCCAATGCTTTTGACTTAAAAGAGTTTTGCATTTATACCGTTAGAAACATGATAAGGATGGTGCATAAAAACAAAAACTTACTGGCAGATTCAGACATTTGTAGAAAAAATTGAAATATCATCCAGTTTTTAGTGCCGGTGGGACGGGGAAAATAATTACTCTATACACAGTATGTGAAAGAGTGTTGTTCTAAAAGAAATGCAACATCTGAATCAAATAAAAATTTGAAACTGCGGTTTAACCATGGTGTGGTATTGTATACATATTTACACAGGCCAGATTCTTAATTGGAGTACCTTTTGAAGTAGGGCCTACCTGTGGAGTAGCCAGTGGAGTACCCACCCGTATCGCCGCCCGCAACACGTGGGGGTAATCATGTACCTTACCACTACTAGTGCGCACTAGCCCCTCATGGGCACCCCCCCCCCCCCCCGTCGACGTCTGGTACCTGTGTCCATATTCTTCATGCAAATGGTTTGAAGCTCTGTTGCGATTATTTAAAGGGTCTAATTTATTTAACATTTGGTCACCTTGTATGATTTACAACAAAATTATTATATCATAGGGGTTTTGTGGTGATGCTCAACTCAAAAGTTACTAAGCTTGATAATGATCAGAAAGAGGTAAACAACACAATGGATGTTTGGCGCCCTCTATGGGCAACGTGTTGCATATAGGCAGCTGATAGGGGAGTACCTATGAAGACACTCCTGAGTAGCTGAAGAGACGGTGGTACTTATCTTCGTGTTACCTCATTGTTAGTCAGTCACCTAGTAGGCAACTGCACAAGATCTTGTACACTATATGCAATGGACACTGCCTAAGTAAACAAATAAATGATAGGCTGGTGAACCCAGTGGCTTGTGTACTTCACACGTATACTTAGCGTAGGGTCCCTGCATCAATAACGCCTCAAGGGGAGTTACTG